>VDFB02130450.1:79974-144693 GCA_007258455.2 Sequoia sempervirens
CTTCCACCCCCTCTCCCTCTCTCTAGACTCTCTCTCCATCTCACCCTACCTAGATAACTCTCTCTCTCTCTTAAAATTATCCCTCCCTCTAAAGACATACATAAATACATACAAGCATAATACATATGTACATACAATCCTACATCCATACAGGCATACATACATGCATGTGTAGATACAATCTTACATACATATAGGGATACATACAATATACATGCACTGATACATATAGGCATACATACATACATACAAGCATGCATACATACATACATACATACATACATACATACATACATGACACACAAGCATACATGTACATACAAACATACAAATATATCAACATACATTTAGTAGAGTGGCATTTAACATAAAGGAAGACATAACGTGAGCGTGCTATAATATGCTCACATTATGTCTTGATTGACATGTTTCCCAGAGAAGCAAAAAATCATGTCATAACTAAGATATAATGCGAGCGCATTATAACGCGCTCGCGTTATATTTTTCTTTGGGAATCCCCAAGCCTTAGGATTGGTATTTTCCTTGGAATACCAACCCAAAGGCTTGGAGGGAATTCCTAATGACCAAAGACGCGTTTTTACAAATTCTACAATTTTTCACATAATCGGGTTCATGCTCACCATCAGGATTGCATCTGGTTCAATATCGACAAAATTGAAAACATGGGTAATGTTATGTTCTCTCTTAGCTATCCAATAATGTAATTTTTTTCACTTTTTGACAATGTTAAGCCTTTCATCCATAATTTCTTTTGTTTGTATGTCTCTTTTAATTTCCGAAAAGTAGTGTTTGGTGTTTTTTTCATTATAAATAAACTGTTCATTGAAATTTCAAATAAATTACATTTTTAGAAACTAGACTCCATTCTACAAATTTTAAAAAGACAATTCAATTAATTTCCAAAATTTGTAGGGGGAGCATGGCCAAAAATTTTCTTTTCAGGAAGTGCCCACTTAGAAAATTACTAAAAAATCAAATATTCATTAAAAGATTATCAAAAAAATCTAGCATCAACTACATACTATTAGCTAATTTTTGACTATAGCGATTTTAAAAATACTACAAAAAAGTTCACCATGCTAGGGTTGTACAAGAGTTTCTATGTTATGTTTATCTAACAAAAACAACACAAATTTGTGTACGTCCCTCTTTTGAACCCCTTAATCTCAACCATTTTCAAAATAAATTAGTATTTTATAAACTAGACTCAGAGCACTTTGATCCTTGTTTTTGTTCCATCTCAAAATTTTGAGTGTAACTATCCTCAATTTCACATCCAAGGTCAGTATTTCCTTATTTTAGAAAAAAAAAGTGGCCACTTAAGCCCCCTTTTTGGGAACCATCTTGGTGCACTTACGGGCATCGATCAAAAGTATTGTTTAAAAAAAATGGTACCATTACAAGGATATGTAAAATCACTTATGAAGCACATGGCTCCACTCGAAAGTAAGGTGTGTTATGCAAGGTGGCCAAAGAAAAATTCTCAAATTCATGAATCAACAAGCTCTATTATGCAAAATCCATGGACTATTCTACCAATCATGCCTCAAGGAGGGCATACTAGATTAACATTGTAGGGGACAAATCAATGCTCAACATCACAGGGGACAAATTAATAATCACGCCTTAGGGGGATTTATAATAAAACCACTACTAAAGGGGTATGTCAATAAGTTAGATATCATAAGACATCTATGAAATGGATATGATGATATGTGCCCCCTTAAAATGTCAACATACTTGATATGTTGGTATTTCAAGGAGAAAAAGGGAGAGGGCATCCTGGCAAAGAATACACACTTCCTAAAACTCATTATCTTTGCCTCCAAGTATATAGGCAAAGACAACCACACAAGGGACTATCATTTTTCTACCATAGAAAGAAATATAGATGCACTTAAGATTGTACCACCATGAATGGGAATGAGAAAAAATGTGAAGCTACAAATGCCACTTATTGAGGAACAACACCATAGAATAAAGATCGTTATTGTTTAGAGTGATTGGGTGCACTAACAGATGGAAGGGCACTACAATAAATAAGTAGTTGTATTTTATTACTCTAGATTTGACATTCATTGGTGGAATGACCATGAACTCAATGACATGCACAAAAAGATTTATTTCTATAAATATTATTTTGTATTGGAGGAGGCAGATTATTCAAGTAGGATTTGAGAAGCCTCAACAAAATATGCTCTTGTTGTGAGAAAGATGTAGGAGACAAGTTTTTTTCTTGTGAATAAAATATTACTTGCTTACCATGTGATGCTTTAAATATAGTAGATGGTGGAGTATGATATGTAGATGAAGGAGAATATTGGAAAGCAAAACCCCTTTTTGAAAGCTATAGAATAGACATCACATGATACTTATCTCCTTATTTCATGTTTTCATTATATCCACTTTTAGAAAGAATTTTATATCCAATACCATAACACTAGTCCAATTTAGATGAAGTCTTATATAAATGTTCATCAAAAGAATTTATTCTCTCACAAGAATGCAAATATTTTTTAAAGTTAGGCATCACCAACACATGAGGGATGAAAGACAAAGAGTCCCCATCACCATCATGGGGTGATGTTTTTGGATTTTTTTATGTAGAACAAGATTGAGAAAATGAAACACAAGACTCCTTAGGTTTGGATTGTGAGATTTGGTACTCTCCCACGAAGGAGGGTGTAAAATATAATGAACCCCAATCATCACCAAAACATGCACTTGATGATGAAGCATTATTTTGACCATTAGTTGTGCTAGATACTACCACATTTGACTCTTTGAGATTTGATGGTGATATTTTTCACTCCCAACTAAAACAAGGTATAAAATAGATAATGATTCCCAATCATCATGCAAGTGTGTGTCCATAGTATCATTATCCTTGGAAGGTACTAGCTCAACTTTTAAAGATGGAATCAAAGTATTAAGAGAGTTGGAAGTGTTATGTCTAGCTTCAATTTATGAATTATAACTTTTTTCATTTTCTTTAACCATATATATCATGTTATTATATTCAGAAATAATCTCATAGTAAAGAGTATATGGGAATACTTTCATGGCATGAATCCATGGTCTACCTAGGAGAATATTATATGAGAGAGTACATCTAACATGACATGGATAAGGGTAGACAAATTCATGTGCCCTACCTTAATGGGTAGTGTTATTGTCCCCAATGGTTACCTACTAACATTATCAAAACCATGGATACCAAGATTAATAGGTTCTATGAGATTCTTATCCACACCAAGTTTATTCAGAAGATCAATGTTATAAATATTTAGACCCGAACCATTTTCAATAAGTGTACATCTAACTCTAGTTTTATTAATCTAGCAACACATATCATTAGAGATTCATGTTTTTTTGGACCTCAAGTAGGGTAATTCATTTTAAGGGAAGGTAATGTCCAACTTTGTTTCTTGTATATAATCAAACAAGGCTACTAAATCATTTAGTTTGATAGACTGCTTGTTTTTGGACCTCAAGTAGGTAATTCATTTTAAGGGAAGGTAATGTCCAACTTTGTTTCTTGTATACAATCAAAAAAGGCTACTAAATCCAACATGGGTCAATGAGTTTGACTCGAAACTACACGGTTGAATCTATAGCAATATCATAATTTGACACTGTGGAAAAAATACCTCCTACTTATCAATTGATGAGCTAAAGGGGCTCTATTATCAATGGTTCATAAGGCACAACACTTGCTGGAAGGTTTTGCAATGGGGTAACAACTCAAGGTGCTTAACCTTGGAGAAAACTCCCTGTTAAGTGCTTGAGCTGGAGCAATACTTCAGATGGGTGACCTCCTCGGGATGGACCAGCTTTACCTCAGAGCATCACCTAGATGCAATGAGTGCTATGTGGACCATTCGATATCATGAGAGATGGGTTCTTGTGAACCACTACTCATGAAACATGGGTCAATGAGTTTGACTCGAAACTACACGGTTGAATCCTCGACAGCAATATCATAATTTGACACGCTGTGGAAAATACCTCCTACTTCTATCAATTGATGAGCTAAAGGGCCTCTATATGAATGGTTCATAAGGCACAACACTTGTTGAAGGTTTTGCAATGGTAATAACTCGGCAGTGCTTAACCTGGAGAAAACTCCCTAGTTGCTTTGAGTCGAGCAAGCACTGCGATGGGTGACCTCCGACTGGACTCGCTTTTACCTCCGTGAGCATCACCCAGATGCAATGAGTGCTAAGTGGACCATCTCTATCATGAGAGATGGGTTCTTAGAACCACTACTCATGAAACATGGGTCAATGAGTTTGACTCGAAACTACACGGTTGAATCCTTATATAGCAATATCATAATTTGACACGCTGTGGAAAAATACCTCCTACTTATCAATTGATGAGCTAAAGGGGCTCTATTATGAATGGTTCATAAGGCACAACACTTGCTGAAGGTTTTGCAAATGGGGTAACAACTCAAGCGGCTTAACCTTGGAGAAAACTCCCGGTTAAGCGCGCTTGAGCTGGAGCAGTACTGGGATGGGTGACCTCCCGGGACGGACCAGTGCTTCACCTCTGTGAGCATCACCTAGATGCAATGAGTGCTAAGTGGACCATTCGCTATCATGAGAGATGGGTTCTTGTGAACCACTACTCATGAAACATGGGTCAATGAGTTTGACTCGAAACTACACGGTTGAATCCTGATAGCAATATCATAATTTGACACGCTGTGGAAAAATACCTCCTACTTATCAATGATGAGCTAAAGGGGCTCTATTATGAATGGTTCATAAGGCACAACACTTGCTTGAAGGTTTTGCAATGGTAATAACTCAAGCAGGCTTCAAACCTTGGAGAAAACTCCCAGTTAAGCCGCCTTGAGCTGGAGCAAAGACCAAAATGGGTGACCCTTGGGATCTTGGACCAATGCTTTACCTCAGGAGCATCACCTAGATGCAATGAGTGCTAAGTGGACCATTCGATGTCACGGAGAGATGGGTTCTCGTGAACCACACTCATGAAACATAATGAGTTTGACTCAAACTACACGTCATTGAATCTTGATATGATCATAGAATGAGATATCAATCTTTTACAAAGCCTCTTGGACCATCATGTGGTATGTAAGTCATGTTTGAATCAAGTCCCAAAGAGATATCTTGGTTGGAGTAGTATGAATTTTCTCAACAAGATCATACTCTTTACCACTACGTGTCGAGGAAGTCTAGTTGAGGGTGGAAGATATGGTTTGAGGTAAAGGAATGGATGTTTTTTGTTTTGGTTTCTTATTATTTCTAGCATTATGTGTGAGTGGTGGGTGCAAAAATATGGGGCACCAAAAAGTGGCAAATTTTTTTAAAAAAATTTGAAAAGCCATAACATGAGTGTGTTATAATGTGCTCACACTATAGCTTCAGTGTACCAAGCCTAAGGTTCAATCACACTGAAGCTATAATGCGCTCGCATTATAACGCGAGCACATTATGTCATATTATAAGAAAGAAAAGAAAAATTAATTCATTATCACTATTATATTTCCTCCATCTGCAGCCTTCAAACCCTTCCCAAGCATGCTCCCATTATTGAGAGCCCAAATTTCACCTTTTCTTCATTGATTCTTTTCCAATTCTTCACCATAATGTCACCACATCGACGAGGAGCTCAAAGGAGTAAGCTTTTAATTTTTTTTGTGAATTTCTTGTTAAATAGGTAGATTTAATATGTTTTTGATGTTAATTTCTTTAATTTTTAGAAGTTGATAATTCACCTCTTTCTCCTTCTCAAAATCCTTCTTCACCTTAGGGTGATCCCACAATACTGGTTTACAATTCCATTGAGGAAGGAAAATTGCAAAAATGCACCCATAATTTTTTTATTTTTTTTAGGGGTCCACACGAACAAGGTGTTTGTATCAAACCAAAAAAGGGTTCACTTGAACCCCCCTTTGAGTGAACCCTCTTTAATGATGGGAGCCACCTTTTGGCACATTTTTTAAATTGAAGACAAACAAAAATTCCAAAAAAAGGGGGGTTCATATGGAGCCCTGTTCGAGCAAAACCCCTTCACTTGTAAGGGTCCAAGGGGTTCACTCGAATGGGGGTCCATACGAATCCCCATTTTCCCCTTCTCCCCCTCTTCTACCAAATATTTGCAAAAAAATTCCTTTCAAAGTTCGAGTTGAGGATGAAAATGGAGGAGACTTCACAGACCCAACTGGATGATGGTAGTCTTCAGAATGAGCTATCCATTGAATATAATTTTAACATGTTTTGGTTTTATTATGCATTTTTTTAAATTTGATTAAACATAGGTTTTTCAATGAGAATCAAGATCTCTATTCTACACATGTGGAAAAATAGTAAAATTATAAAAAAAATGAAAAATATCAGTGCACTAGATATTGATATCCCTGATCCAACAAAAAAAATTTGAATTTTGATACATACAAAAAAAATATGTTTTAGCGAGTAAATCATGTATAAATTGTAACTAATTTGACTTTAAAACTTAATTAAGATTTTTTTTTAATGAAATGCTATGGAACTAGTTCCATGCACTAGATATCATAGATACAAATCTAAATTCAAAAAAATTAGAATTTTATCCTTCATAGAAAAAAAGTTGTGTTAGCTAGCAACGCCACTCTTTAAAAATGGTGTTTATTAGATTTTGAAGGAGATGGAAAAGGAAGTGCAATCTGATTCAAAAAAATTGAAACCAAATATTTAAAATCTATAGACGAAATGACACAAAGCACTAGTTTGCATCATCTTCAAATTCCTCACGGTTCAGCTGCTATAGGTGCCCAAAAGTGAAGATTTTGTTAAAAAAAATAGTTCAATGTCAATTTTGGCCGAAAATTATAAACCAGTATTGTGGGATCACCCCTCATGACCAAATACTTGATGAAAAACCACCCCAAAAAACTCCAACAATTCCTCAACATCCTCCTGAAACTCAACAAAATTTAATGGGGGAAATTAAAAATAACAAAAAACAAATTGAGTTAATTGTGAGGTTGAAAGATCCTACAAGTTCAACCTCACAGAGAACCACACTTTCATAGTCACTTGAAGCTATGTTAACACATGTAGATTCAATTAGCAAGCAATTAAGTGGTTTGGTAGAGAAGAGACAGGAGTACAAAGAATATTATGTAGATAAACTATCCTACACACAAGTCAAAAATGAAAAAGTTGAAAATTTGACTTGTGTTCCCTTTTCACAAATCCATGAACAAATCAACCTCTACACCTTACAAGGAAGAGGTTTCCTATCCATTGGTGCAACCACCAAGGGATAAAGGACAATTTTTGGCAGAGGTGGTGGGTGGATTTTGACCATCCTCCATGCAAAAATAATGAGGTCCCACAATATTTCTAGAGGAAACTATACTATGAGTTTATCCTCAACAATAATGAGTCCTCAGTTTTCTTTGAAAAAAAAAATTTGTGAGAGGTACACAAGATTTATCCCTTCCAAATTTTCTAGAAAGTCTGTAGCTTCCATCGGCATTATTGTTAATCTTCTAAATGCACTTTATAGATCACAATTTGGAGTTAATTTTTTATTTTTAATCTTTCTCACTAGAGTGTTGTTTGACTCATACTCCCATCCTTGCAAAAAGGGAAATTTGCATATTCACACTTTGATTTGACTCACCTTTTGGTTGATAGTCATTTCATAGTGTGGATCTCATTTCCTAATGAAATTAGAGAAGTTAGACACCTTTTCCCTCTTTGGATCCACTTTTCCATTTTTGGAAACTCCACTATCCTATTTTTCTACGTTTCAAAGTGTAAAGAGGTATACTCTACAACATAAAAATAAGGCACAATTAAGTCTATTTTAATTAATGGGGCCCTAAACTTAATGTGAATATGTAAAACACATATTACAACACTAAATTAAGGCATAAATAAGTTCATTTTAATATAAATTCCCAAATAAGTGTGAAAATGTAAAGGGATACATTTTTCTACACTACAAAAATAAAATAAAAAATGTTATCCAAAATGCAAGCATGCTTGATTCTATGGGAAAATAGGTTTTGAATGGACCCAAAACCATTTACAAGTAGGTTTTGAAGGGACCCAATTTAACCCAAACATATACAATCATGCTTCCTAAAAAGAAGGCATTGAACAATCTGCAATGAAACAACAACAATTGATCAAAGGATTAGCACTTGACTACCCAAAATTGCAACAAAAGACAAGGTTTTGAAGGGAACCTAGAACCCAAAACAGTCAAGTTTTAATAGGGACCTTAAACTTAAACAAGAAAAAAATCATGCTTGAGAAAACTAGGCAACAACATGACCTACAACAACCAGGTCACAACACACTAACCATTCAAAACAACTAGCACCGAGCCAAGAACCAACAACACGACTTGCAACAATTAGGTCACAACACACTAACTATTTAGAACAACCTACACCGAGCCAAGATAGATAGCCAACAACATGACTTGCAACAACCATGTCATAGCACACTAACCATTCAAAATAGCCAGCACTGAGCCAAGATAGAAAGCCAGAAAATTGGTGTATAATACCCACATAACCAGATTTGCTTCTCTATGGTAGAACATAAGCAACAAAGAGGAAAGAGAACCAAATCAAGACTTTCAGGACAATCCAACTCCCAACCACAATTGTGGAGAAAGAGCACATGGTAGCAACAAACCTCTTACAACACTAACCCAATTGATTAGCCATCCCACACTCCACCACCATAGGAGTGAGCTCCCTCTATAGGAGAGGATGAAAGGAAAACCCTTTCCATCAATGACACAACCCTCTATCCCACAAAGGTTTCAACTCAATAGAAACTGCATAAGAGAGGGGAAATATTTCCACCAAATCCACAACACCCAGATCTACCTCAATAGGAAAGGGCTCCCCCTCAATAGGAGTAGTTTCCATCTCCATGGAAGATTGTATCAGTAGAATCTAGCAAAAAGAAGGCCCACCAGTAGAAAGGGAAAACACAACATTCCATGGCAGCATGAGCACTTGACTACCCAAAATTGCAACAAAAGACAAGGTTTTGAAGGGAACCTAGAACCCAAAACAATCAAGTTTTAATAGGGACCTTAAACTTAAACAAGAAAAAAATCATGCTTGAGCAAACTAGGCAACAACATGACCTACAACAACCAGGTCACAACACACTAACCATTCAAAACAACTAGCACCGAGCCAAGAACCAACAACATGACTTGCAACAACAGGTCACAACTTTTAGAACAACCTACACCGAGCCAAGATAGATAGCCAACAACATGACTTGCAACAACCATGTCATAGCACACTAACTGTTCAAAATAGCCAACACTGAGCCAAGATAGAAAGCCAAAAAATTGGTGTATAATACCCACATAACCAGATTTGGTTCTGGTAGAACATAAGCAACAAAGAGAAAAGAGAACCAAATCAACACTTTCAGGACAATCCAACTCCCAACCACAATTGTGGAGAAAGAACACATGGTAGCAACAAACCTCTTACAACACTAACCCAATTGATTAGCCATCCCAAACTCCACCACCACAGGAGTGAGCTCCCCTCTATAGGAGAGGATGAAAGGAAAACCCTTTCCATCAACGACACAACCCTCTATCCCATAAAGGTTTCAACTCAATAGAAACTTGTAAGAGAGGGGAAATATTTCCACCAAATCCACAACACCCAGATCTACCTCAATAGGAAAGGGCTCCCCCTCAATAGGAGTAGTTTCCATCTCCATGGAAGATTGTATTAGTAGAATCTAGCAAAAAGAAGGCCCACCAGTAGAAAGGGAAAACACAACATTCCATGGCAGCATGAGCAAATGGTAAATGTAGAAAGAGAGAAACCCTACCAAAAAAATAAAAAGACTACACACCTGGCTCTTTAAGATAAATAATAGGAACAACCCAGGCATTAAAAAAATACTAGGCTTACACGAAGCCCTTGAAACATATTGCAAACTACCAACAAAACATGAGGGAGCCAACCAACAACACCAACCACACATCCAACCATAACCCAACAACATAGAGAACCCAACAACCTACCATTGGCATAGCAATAAAAAACCAACAGCCTGTAATCCATGAAGAGTAGTAGAGAGAGCCCATGAGGGTAAAGGGAAACAATGTAGAAAAGAGTCTGGGAGAAGGCCAAAGCAAGAAGATCACCCTCCTCCCCAACACGCTAATTAGAGCTAAAAATAGACCATTCCACTAATAAAACCCTCGCAAGGGACCCAAAGCACACACCAACAAGGCTATCTTGTAGCCCAAAAGCCTTCCAAGTTGCTAATAGAACGTGAGGAAGAAAATCAGCAACATTAATGCAACCAGCTCCAACCTAGCACAAAAAACCCAAAATTCAGCCAATGGTAAAGAAGCCGAAACCCCACAACCAACCATCCGCTTCAAGCAATAGAGAGAGCCCAGGGGGGCAATAGGAAACAATATAGAGAAAAATCAGTGAAAAGGTCAAAACAAGAAGCACACCATCCACCCCAACATGTTGATCAGAGCTAAAGATAGACCATTTCAAAGACTAAAACCCTTGCAAGGGGCCTAAAGCACCCACCAACAACGCAAACCCACAACCCAAAAGTAGAATACACAACCAACAAAATTTGAGGAAGCCAAACAATAGCCCCACCCATGCAACCAGTCGCAACCCAATGACATAGAAAACACAACATCCTTCCAATGACAAAGCATCTGAACCCAATAGCGAGCCTTCTATAATGAATAAAAAAGAGAGCCTAGGAGGGTAAGGCAAAATAATGTAGAGAAGAGTCAAGTAAAATTCCATAACAAGAAGCACACCATCCACCCCAATGCGTCAGTTAGAGCTAAAGATAGACCATTCCAATAACAAAATCCATGCAAGGGACCTAATGCACACGCCAACAAGGATTTCCCGCAACCCAAAAGTAGTAGAAGTAGCTAAGAGAACATTGAGAAACAATCCAACAACACCATTTGTGCCCCCAGCCACAACCTAACAACCAAGAGAACCCAACTACCTTCCAACGATAAAAAAGTCAAAAACTAGTAGCCTGCCATCTAGGTGATCATCATCTAGTTCAAAATCTCCATCTCCCTCTCCCTTTGAAGAATTCAAACCTCCACTCCCATTGCTCTTCTTGCTCTCCATCTCAAGTTAAAATGTGAGCATGTTATAACGTGCTTTCATTTTAACTTTCTTTGCAAACAAATGAACCTTAGTGTTTTATTTTGCTTGGGAATCCAACCTGAAGGCTTGGACTTGCATTTTGATGCTAAAAAATGTGTTTTGTACAAAATATTAAAAAATGTAACTAGATTTTGAGTATGTTCTTCATCATGTTTTATTTTTCTTTATGTTGATTAAAAAAATTATACAATAACATCAAGATATATCTTACCTTTCTAACCATGTAATTTTTTTCTATATTTTGAACACATTAAGGTTTTTATCTTAAGTTTCTTTTCTATTACCTTCCTTTTTTCCAAAATTATATGTATAGTATTTTTTTGCATCATTTTTTATCCATTCATCCAAATTTGAAAAAAGTAAATTTTTACATTCTAGACTCTATTCTATACACATTAAATAAATTGATTGGTTTTCAGAAATATTAGTGGGGAGCATGCTCAAAATTTCATTTTTTAGGATTTGTCCACTTTGAAAAATAATTAAAATCTATATATTCATTAAAAATATAGCATTTTAAACTATTAGGCATAAACTATGTGATAGTTATTTTTTCACCAAAGTAATTTTTGAAATACTTTTAGAAGGTCAAAATTTTAGGGGGAGAACACTAGATGAATCATATTTTTTTGATAAAAATAGGAGCACTTTATGTATTCCTATTTAAACCTGTTAATCTCCACAATTTTGATACAAAATTTTGTTGTTTATAAACTAGATCTTGAGTGCTACAAATATTTTTATTGTTACATCTCTAACTTCTTAACATGAATATCTTCAATTCATCATCCAAGATAAAATTTTACTAATTTGAGTAAAAGTATTTCCCTTTTAACCCCCATTTTTTTGCCCATTTTCATGTACATATCCAAATAGAAAACTTAATTTAATAACTAATCAAAAGTGGGAAATAAATTCCTTAGACATGTAGTTAATTTTGCATGTAATTTCTTGTTATCGATTCTTACATAATCTACCTGATCTACTCAATAAATGAATGCCCATTGATTTGATTTGTAGTGAATAGTAAATATTTACAATGATGACCTTTTCAATATTTTACCATAACTTTTGGATTGCATTTGAATTAAAAAATATGTTAGCTAAAATCTATACATAATGACTTCCAGTTTAATAAGTGGTAGCAAAATATGATGGAGATATGATACAATTACATATATAGTGAGATCACATTAGGTTATTAATTAAAAACCAATCAATGGTTGGTGGACATTAGCTATAAAATCTTATATAAAGATAATCTTGAGAGGAGTTGTGCAAGTTTCTAAATGGTCCAAATTAACATGTATTAATCTATTTCCACTATGTTGAAATTTGTTGAAAGCTAGACATACTTGCACCTAAAAAGTCACCAAGAAGCCTAGGGTCCATCCTATTATGGAGATATATTCCCATGTTAATGCCACCCTAACCCATGAATCAAATAGCTAATAAAACTTTAGGAATGCTAAATATTACTATGATCTCTCGCTCATGATTATTATTCATATGCCTTTAGTTCATGAGGGAAAAATAAAGAGGGAAACCACAAAATTTTTGACTAATGGCACATTGGGAACACTAAAATCTCAGTGCCACCATTGTGATGGTGTTCCAAAGATTTTGTGAAATCTTAACTAGATGGGTAGCATATTTTTATACCTTTTAATCTCTTATAACATGGTAAAAATGTACAAAACCACTATGTACCATTGTTAAAATCATGATCTTACACATAAGCCAGAGGGCTCAACAAAAGAATGTCATGAAAATGTCGAAACAATGACAAACCCTACATTTGACTATATGCTTAAAAACTTATAGATAATTTGTGTACCACAAGATAAAAATGGTGCGATAATGAATTCTCATAAAAAAATGACAAAATGTACAAAAAAAACTAGAGTTGCATGAGTTACTGATCAAGAATGTATTGAATAGATTAGAAACCAAGTTGCTAGTATATAAACAAGTTAATACAAATGCATAAAGAGTAAAAGATCTCTATGACCCAAAATTGGGCACACAACTTTCAATATAGGTATTTTAGGCAAAGTTAAATTTGAATTATTGGTTTCCTTATTTCCCTTTCACAAAAAAATGGACTGGTCTTCTCTCACAAAATGGAGAAAAAAATCATCCACAATTTCCACTTCTGGTTGTTTTGAGTATAAGAAAAAATAGTTGGTATGAGTTTTCCACAGTCCATCAATTCAAGTAGTGCACAATTCTAGTTTAAACTATGAATGTTTTTTTCCTAGATATTTTGAATCACACTCAATGATCTATCATTAGAAGAGGAGAATGAATTTAAATTCTTGACTACTCTAATATGGATTTAGAAACCAAACCCAATTGAACGAATAAATGCTGAATTTTTGCTAGATATTGACAGACAACCAAGGAGAGTAGATAAAGGTGATAAACATTTAGAATAATCCATCTATTCTGAAAGTGGACAAGCACGAATAATGGGCATTTTGGAAGACCATGAATGAAGCACAGAAAGTCTTCGTAGGGTTTGTCTTCTTTCTTTTTTTTCTAATTAAACAAGGGTGAAAATTATACTGAGACAACGAATGAAATTCTAAGAAGACCGTGAATGAGGCACGGAAAGTCGGTGTGAAAATTATAGAAAGGCGACGAATGAAACTTTTGCGAATAGAATTAAGCCAAGCTATACAAGATGGGTGTAGGAATTTGACTTGATTGTTGTTCAGAAGCAGATTTGTCAAAGCGTACTCCTTATTTGTGATAATATTAGGGATGAATATGAAATTGTATTAATAATTAATGACATATTTGAACACAGATGGATTAAGAGAATTAGCTAAAGGGTGATGTTTTTCTTATAAGAAAAAAAATTGTCTTTTTAACTCTTGTATTTTGTTTTCTAACTCATTTATAAGTTTTCATTTCAAGCATTCTAATGTTGTGTTTGGTTGAAAATAGTTGGGTTTGTTTGGTAAATTGTGAAAGGCAAATAATAATAATATTTTATTTTATTTTTTAAATATTGTTGATTATGTGAAGGCGTTTCCTTATTTGAAGTTTGTAGAGCTTCTTTTGTTCATGGACTGTGAGGATTTTCGGATAGAGTATGCAAGACAGTTAAACAAATCTCAACCATTCATCATTTTTCGCCCTTTTTTTTGACTGTTTTTGACTGCTTTCCTGCCACTATTGGTTCCGCTCCTACAAACTCTTCCTCGCTAGTATTTAGCTTTCACTTCTATGATTTGGTGAGTTGCAACCTGAAAATAAGGTTTTGATGAGGGTTTTAGAGTATGTTTATTAAAATGAAAATCACAGCCAAGATCCTAATAATGAGCACATTTAGGTTTCAAACATTACAACATCCTTTACCCTACGTAGTTAATTATATATATATTAACATAATTAATATATAATTTATATTTTATATAATTAAAAAAAATATTATAAATAATATAATTATATTACTTATTACTATATATTATATTCTTTAAGAAAACTATTAAATACATGTATAAAATTATTATAATTAGTAATTAATAATTATTATGTTTTTGTATAATACAATATAATTAATATATGATATATATTTTATATAATACAGATATAAATTATATGTATTATTATATATAATAGTATGTATAGGTTATATTATTATTATATATTATATTCTATAATAAAAAATGTTAAATATAAATATGAAATTATTATAATTAATAATTAATATATTTTTATATAGATCAAATTAAATTAATATATAAAAAATATAATATTTTAACTGATCTTTGGAGAGATTAAGAAAAAAGAAAGAGATATAGAGGGGGAAACAATTTTGTATATAGAGAGGTATATATACTAACACTTGCATCTAAAGGAGATTCAAAGATTATGCTAATAGAAAACTATATGTATGTTAATGTGTTAGAGAGTATGTGTTTATGCATGGATGCACTACATGTGAATAGATTAAACAATTAATAATAAGTGCTAAATAAAGGAATGAAATAAATTTAGAAAAATCTAGATTTTTTCTTTAAAGAAATTGTGTATTATGTAATTATGAAATATTTGCATACAAATTTAGAACATAAATCAATGCAAATGAAAAAATAAAATTGTCATCAAATTGACAAAAGAATAGTGTAGAAAGAAGTAGAATGTTCCCATCCAGTTGTCAAATCAATATTTATTTGGATTTTATGTGATAAGTGAAAGTTTGGAGGTTTTTACCTAATATTTTGGAGGATTTTACTATTAAACTAGAGCTGGTCTACCATTAAATGGTAGTTGAAACTTTTTTTCCAACAACTCAATAATGGTTTGCAGGCATGAGACTTGTTTCATTCTCAAATCTCACACTATACATAGCCTATCGACTAATAAAGAGAGAGAAACTCAAAAGATAGAGAATGAGAGAAAGAGACAAATTTAGATAGATAGATATCGAGAGAGAGAGAGAGGAATTGACAAAGAGAGATAGAGCATGAGAGAGAAAAGAGAAACTAACTTTTGATTGGTTGTTTCATGTCAACAATTCAAGGATGGCATGTGTCCTTGGGGAGTTATGCTCAAGGTAGCATATTATTTAATTAAGGATATGATAATTCACCTTTAAGACCTCTTCAATGTACCCATTCCACACTTAAGGAGACAAACATATAGAGAGAGAAAGAGAGAAAGAGAAAAGGAGAGGGAGAGAGATATGCTTATATAATATTATATGTTGTATAGGTAAGGTTCACATCTTATATAATATGATCTACTACATAATATTATTAATATTATATATTTTTTACATATTAAAATTTTATATTGTTAATAAATATTATATATATAACACTATCATATTAATATTATATATTATAAAATAACATCTCTATAATAATTATACTTATTTTAATATATATATTAATTATATATAAAGTCTTAAAATATAATAATACTCCTACAAGATGATCGTTACTTATTATATATATTATTATATTACTTATTATATTATATTTAAATTATATAATATACATTAAAAGATTATAATAATATACTATATATAAATTATGTATATGGTTCACTGTCTACCCTACTCATAACTTTCAAGCCTCTTGGTTTTTGCTTCAATCACCTATTTAGTGGAGACATCTAATCCAAAGGCATCAACAATTGAAGGGAAATTTATAGAGAAGTTTATAGCAAGAAAAAACAAATTACTTAGGTCTAAGATGAGTGTAGTGAATATGTTGCTAATGGTGCTTGTCATTGATGTCAAAGGTCATTTGATACAAAACATATTTTCATTCAAAGGTTCACTTGATGCAGTTCACATTTTTGTTCATCATGCAAAGACAAGGTAGGAACAAATGTCAAAAATAGGTGCATGATATGCCAAAAGTGATAGTAGGTATTTGTTCACTATTTTCCTAAGTTATTTTCTTATATAAAGTTAATACAAGTTGATCCAAAGTGTTCCTTCATTTCATAATGGTGTTCAAGTTGTTCAAAAATGCATTTTTGGTGTAGCATGCCATGCAAAGTCTTTATTCTTTGTCACTAATCTCCAAGAGATTGTTTCAATGTTGCCTTAGTACAAAGCACAAAATGCTTGACATTGATATCATACTGGTGTTCGTGATTCATTGAGGTTCATGGTAAAGCACTTGTTTATGATCATAATGCAAATTGGAAAGAGAATCTTCATTATAGGTTGTTTGCTTCAGGATTTTGTAGAGAGTGGGGTAATATGATGGAAGTCCCACTCTAGGGTTTCTGATTACTAGAATTTGTATACTCTTTAACCTAAAACCCTAAGATTCTTCTAAAACCTTAAATGAAGCTTGTTGTGAAAAATTAGTAACAAGTTTACTTTATCATGTTTTGAAGGTGACTTGCTATAGCAAGTTAAAGGTTACTTAAGTAATGATTTAAGGGTTTAATCTCATTTATCAACTGGTCCCCTCTCCTCGGCTTTACCAACATGGCAGGTTAAGGTTTCTTTTTAAAATGCTTAAAGAAAGACCAATGATCAAAATTTAATTGTTTGGTTGGTGGGTTATAAGAATCAAGGGTTTGTATTTAAAGTTGAATAACAACTATTCCTCTAAGGTGTATTTTGATAGGTGTGTGGTTTTCATATCTCTTGGAGTAGTTTCAAATGGTTACTTTTGAAGACTTTCATTTTACTACCCAAAGTAAATCGAAGGATTTTATTTGTTTGATATCATGGTGCCAAACCTTAGATCAATGAACAATATTTGATGTCCTTTTGTATTGTAATGGTCAATGGGTTTTGTCTCGAAGATGAAATGATTTTTCGTGAGTATGGTATGCATGTTTTGATTGAAAAAATGTTGACAGGTAGAGATAATAGGTTTTTCTTCTACAATTCAAGATGATACCTTTATGAAGAGGAAATATTGAGAAGAAGACTGAAATAATAGGTTATCAAAGTGCTAAATGGTATCTTTGTATGATTGAAATCATGAGGTCTTTTTTTTTTTGTGCAAATTGGTTTGTTCTGAATGAGCCCTTGGGTGTTTGGAGCTTGATGGAAATAAAAACAATGTATGAATTTCCATAACAAATTTTTGTTTGTACAAATGTCTATGAGAATGTTGATTAGCTTAATAGTGGACAAGAATGTTGTCTCATTTATTTGTTTATTCAAAGGATGGTTATAGTGAGTTTGTTAGCAAATATTTTGAATGCTTTGTTCATGTATGCATGAGTTTATATCTTGATTCTGTTTGTAAATCACAAGTGATATAAGTGTAATTGGAAGTAAGAACATTATGAAGATTTGTATGACAGTGTTGTGGTTTTATATGTAGAGACATGAACTTGTTTATTAGTGTGGACACGGAAAAAGTATCCCCTTTTGCTTGCTTGATTTGGGAATAATTAATGATAAATTGGACTTAATAAGGACTTGATTTAGTGTTGTGAGGTGTTTTACACATCCACATTATGTCTTGGACCCTTGCAAATTGAATAAAATGCATGTCTTATAAAGGTGTTGTAAAGAATTGTAAATGACTTTCACACTTTTTCTAGACTTTCAATCCAATGGTCCTTTCTCCCCCACTTTTGAATTAAACATTATTTTAATTCAAAAGTTAGCTTTTCCCTCTTCTTTTATAATTAAATAATTATTTTAATTATTCATTAGCCTTTTCTCTCTATAATTAAATAAATATTATATCCTTTCTTTATCTCCCCAATTGAATAATTATCTCTCACCTTTCTTTTGAAATAAATAAAATTAATATTTTATATATTTCTCCTATGTTGGCCACACAAATTAAATAATGTTTATTATTTAATTTCTTCTATCACCTCTTTTTATGTGCCAATCTGATCTTCCATCTCAAGTAATTATCTATCCATGTCTCAATTAACCTCCACCCTTCATTAAGTTATTTTCTAATTTAATCTTGGCCCTTGATTATGATCCATATTCTTATCTCTTCTCTATAAAAGGAGACATGTAGACCCTAATTCAATATTCATTCATTAGTAATTCAATCACCATTCATCATTCATGCATGTTGACAAGACAAGCAAGCTAGGATTTTAGTATTCTAAGTCATCAAGATAGCTTTCTAAGGCATCAAAGAGTAAGATCTCCATTGTTACAAAAACTCAAGATCTATCATCATGGAAAGTTTCTAATTACATTGTTTCATATTTCATGCTTCATTATATTATTTCATCTTTTTGGTTTAATTACCTAAATGGGGTTTGACCAAGGCAAACCCCCAATCCCTAACAATCAACATTTTCTCTCTTCTCCTTTGTGTGATTGTAGACCTAGGTGCTTGGATGGCTTGGACATGATTGAATCTAATAGGTTGTGAACTTGTTGAAGTCATCTCCTTATTGGAAAAGTCAAAATCTACACAAAAAAGTCACTTACAGCCTCAAAAATCAAAGTTTTAGAACCATACACCTGGAGGAACAGAAAGTGTAGACCGAGAGCTTCAGTTTCTAGTTTCAAATTTTTGGAAAAGACAAAGTGGACTAAGTTTTCAGCAGTGGCAACTTAGTTCCACTGCACCTATTTGTCAATTTTTTTTGTAGATCTAGATATCCATTTGGTAGAAACGGGCTCCTATGTAGTTTCCTCGATTTGGGACCAAGCCGCCCAACTTGGCATAACTGTCGCAGTTGGCTAGAGAATCATATTTTTTAGAATTTTAGAGGCATCTACAATCTCCATTCTACCCTTCATCGGTTTCTAGGTGCATATTTTTTCCTCATCATCTTTATTTTTTTCTTTATTGCATTCATTTTATCATTTTGCATATCACAATCTATTTTTGAACAACTTGCATTTCTTAGATATTGCATTAATAAGTCATTCATTAAATTATCAATTTGTTGCATTTAGACAACATATCTAGGCATACTTCATCCATCCTTGCATTGATTTTAAGTGTTTACATTACATTTTGGCCAATATTTCTCCTTTTAGGTGAAAAACCCTAGAAGTGCAAGAAATCCCTTGGAAGCCAAAATCTTTGTTTACAATTAGTGCCATGTGAATTTGTCTAAAGGAAGATATTTTAGATCGATATCATGAAAATTAAAGTTTTCTAAGTAAAGATGATTTGTAGAACTAGACACTTTGATTGATGAATTAGTACTATGATATGCATGAATAAGGGAGTTCGAGTTTTTTCACTATAGAGATTGAGCAGTGGATTGTATAGACACAAAGTAACCCTCTGAGTTTTGTATATTTCTCTTCAAGTGATGTGTGTTTAGCTGGTGAGGCTTGTTTTTCTAGTGAGGAAGGTTGGTTTACTAGTGAGGCTTGTATTGCAAGTGAGGCAGGTTGGTTTTCCAGTGAGGTAGGTTGGTTTGCTAGTGAGGCTTTTATTGCTAGTGAGGCAGGTTGAGGAGCTAGTGAGGCTTGTAGTGCTAGTGAGGTTGAGTAGCCAGTGAGGATTGTTGTATTGCTAGTGCTGCATGCAATATGTAATCAACAATTTTTTATCTAGTGAGGCTTAACAAAGCAAAGTTTTAGAATGGTTTTTCAACCTTTTAGGGTTTTCCACTCATAAAAACTATGTTATGATTTCTCTTGGTTGTGTGCTATATTGTGCTTGATTATTCATCTCTAATTTAAGTGTTATATTCATATTTTCATATCTTTGTGACTCCCTCAACATATAATATCTATATTGTTTGAAGTATTTTCAATAGAGCCTCTTTGAATGATCAAGTGAGTGAAATTTTAAAAGTGGTTTTCTTATTTGACCGCTGATTCACCCCCTCTCAGTGGTCCTATACTCCAACAAGCGGTATCAAATAATTAGGTATCTCACACATGTTTAATCAACTTGGGAGATCTTGGTAGTGGAGTACTTATCATGACAAAAAGTTTTTGAGAAATGTGACTCAAATTTACTGGCTTGATTGACTTCCTGGAGAAGTTGTGTTTTCCTTCATTAGCCTGACTTAAGTCATTGGTTTTCAAGATTTTCTAACTAAATTCATTGGTTTCCAATGTTTCATAACCTCCTAACTTATTGACTATGAAGTGAAAGGTTAATACCTTTGTTATCAGTGTGTCACGAGTTTTGAGAAAATCACAACCTCCGAAATGAGGTTCAGAAGTTTGGGTTTTGAGCAACAAAGTGATCCCTTTGTTGTTGACATGTCACAGGTTTTGAGAACTTTGCAACCTCCAACATGAGGTTCAAAAATTTGGGTTTTGAGCAATAGAGTGGTCCCTTTGAATATCGACAAGACATGGGGTGATTGGTAGGAATTCAGAAGATGTATGCTCGACATTTCAGTAGAAGGTTCCAAGGACCTTGTCAAAGTGACTTAACGTTGTTGCTAGGATGTTGGATCATGTCTCTTCAACATGCCAATTGAATACTTGTTCATTCATGTTGATGGGTGATCCCACAATACTGGTTTACAATTTTTGGCCAAACTGTACATTGATTTAATTTTTTCTAACTAAATCTTCACTTTCAGGCACCTATAGTGACTAAACCATGAGGAATTTGAAGACGATGCAAACTAGTGATTTGCGACATTTTTTTTGTAGATTCTAAATATGATTTTTTCAAAAAATTTGGAATCAAATTTCACTTCTTTTCCATCTCCTTCAAAAACTATTTTTTTTAGTAAACATCATTTTTAAGGAGTGATGCTAACCGTATAACACAACTTTTTTCCATGAAGGATAAAATTCTTTTTTTTTTTAATTTAGATTTTTAACTACGATATATAGTGCTTCCAATTGGTTTCATAGTGTTTTATTGAATATTTTTTCATTAATCAAGTTTCAAAGTCATACCAATTACAATTCAGACATAGGCGGATCGTATCCCACAACTTTTTTGTATGTATCTTTTTTTTCATTGGATCAAGGACTTCAATATCTGGTGCACTCATATTTTTCAATTTTTCTTCGATAATCTTCTATTTTTTCACATGTGCAAAACAAAGAGCTTGATTTTTCAATGAAAAACCTACATTCACACGAAATAAAAAATAAATATAATAATAAAATTAAATTTATTTAAAATTATACTTTTTGGGAAGCTTATAATAAGGACTACATACTTAGAAAAAAAATTTAAATGAATTCATTTGATCCCCTAAAAGGTAAATCAAAAGTGGTTTTTTATCAACATTTTGATAGGTGTAAAGGAGACTCTGTTATAGGTATGGTTTAAAACTAGCAGGGTTCTATCCAAGAGGATTTAATCTAAGGTAGTTTGATCAAACCCTCTTCAATTGGAATGCTTTAAATGGAAATTTTAAAGGATTAAATCATTATATTTTCTAAAAATATGTGATTTCAACAAAAATTAAAATCTCTTAGAAATTGTAAACCAACTTTGTGGGATCACCCTAATGAGACTTTAGGAGGTCATCATGAGTCGGTGAGAGAAGTCTCTTTGACATGGAGGTGGAAGTTAGGGACTTGGTGTTGATGTGACTTCAGGGTGTCACCACGACTTTTGTGAAAGTATCTTCGACATGCATGTCTCTTTGATGGAACAACAGTACAGTGAGCTGTAAGACCTTGTTAGTGTGACATCAGGGTATGTGCAGGATCATCATGGAAAAAATAGGCCCTTAAGTGGCAAAAAAATCAAAAAAATCAGAGTTAGGCAACTTGACGTAAAAAATTGAATAAGTTATCTATATTATTTCAAAAATATGTAAGAATAGAAAGTGTAGAAAATTGAATGTAGTTTCTAAACTACTAGGTTTATTTATTTATTTTTAAATCTATTTGGTGAAAATTTGAAATTTCAATGCAGTAGTACTTAAATTTCAGGGAAAAAATAAGAAGTAGGTGTCTGTCTGACCACCTTAACCACAATAAAATGATAATTTATTTTTATAATATTTTATACATAAGTAGAGGACTCATGTCTAGATGTGATGCATATATTTTTGTAATTTTTTCCCAAGTAAATAAATAATTATAAATTTTTTATTACAACTTTTAAAAAATATAAAAACTCGTATGTCTAACCACCTTAAATTGGTCAAAACTTCATGAAATTATATTTTTATTTTTTTAATCCTATATTATGTGAACCATAGAATGTGATGCATGTTTTGGATTCCAAAAATGTGGTACCATTTGAAAGCTATAGATGTTTTTCAATCAACCTATCAATTAGGACTTTCGTCGTAATTCAAATAGAAAATGAATAATAATTATTTATTAAATTCAAAGTAAAGCATAATTTATATTGGTGGAAAGCTGAGAATCTCCTTTAAAAACCCTTTTCATTTCATTAATTTTGGGTAAAACAAAATCATCAGCCACATACCCTACAAATACCCATCATATTGCCACTTTTTGGCCCATCATGATCCTGCACATACCCATCGGGTGTTTGAGGAGAGATGATCAAGTGTCTATTTGAAACTCCAATGACTGAATAGTTGGTGAACTGGATGCTTGTCAATGTGACGATGTGATTTTGGTGTGAGATTATATGATGTCTCTTCAACACCTAGTAACTGAAGTCTTGATGAATCTAATGGAGCAATGACTTGCATGGCGGTAAAGACTTATCGATGGGAGCATGTTTAAGATGTCACAACAATAGCCCAATGTGTAGCATTGGATCCTCATTGGTGATAAGTTGTGTCTTCGATGAGACACTAAAGCTTGTCTCACCGATAGAATGATGGAACAATCTAGTGGTGAACTCACTTGTCGCTAGGACAATGCTTCATCGATAGGAATCTGAAGGTGGTCTCTCTGATATGATAATGGCTGACTCAGTGACCTATGTAGAATGTCTAAGTGGGACCCGATTGATGATTAGTTGGAAAGTGTTGATTGGTTGCATGTTTGTGATAGTTAAGTTGCTTGTGGTTGTTCATCTATTGTGGTTAGGGTTTCCTAGAATGATTAAGGTTAGAATGAGAATGTTGTTGTAAAGGATACGAAGAATTGAAACCTTAGAAGCCAAAGGAATAGGTTGGATGGGAGAGAGTAGATTGGTTAGAGGATATAGATTTGCACTGTACATTGTGTGAGGATTATGAATAGTTGCGGTTGTTGTTTGTATTCACCAGATGGACAAGATGTGTAAACTCCTGTAAAGGCTATAATCTTGAATTGTATTGTAACTCTTTTATTGTTGAATAATAAAATGGCTAGATCTTTTGGAGTATGGGGTTTCTTACCCGTAAGGGTTTTCTCCATGTAAATCTATGTGTCTATTTATGTTTTTCTTTCATGTTGGTTGATTCTACAAATTTGAATCTATGCATAGTGTTAAATTTGGTTAATTTGCATGTGCTTTTATCAAAAGGGTTAATGTGGGAAATCAATTGTTCCTATTTCTGCTTTAGGGCATAGTAGTTGTGTCTTTGAGGCAATTTGAAGGAAATAAAATCATCAAAGGAATTGTTGTTCTTAGATGTTTCTATCTGATATGACCCAGTTTCCCTTACAAGTGGTATCAGAGCCTTCTTTTGGGATGTGTTTCTTCCTAGTGTGTTGTTGGTCCTGGGTATTCCTTCTGTGAAGAATTCTTTGTCTACCAAATTTGAGGAAATCTAGAGGAATCGGTTGATGATTGATCCTTTGGTGAGTAAAATTCCTTTCTTTTTTGAGACAACACACTGTGTGAAAGAAATTGAAGATGGAGAAACTAGAATTGATCATATTGTAATGATGTGGTATGAGGCTCCTGGTTGGTAGTGATTGATCCTAATGCAAGGGGTGTGAGTTTATGGTTATGCTTGTATTACAATAGAGTGAGGTTCATTATGGGTGTCTATGTGAGAGGCTTCCTGATGGTACAAAGATGCTTGGGTTGTTATTCAACCATGGAGTATTGTGCTTATGTTAGGTTCTTTGACCCGGTATTGAAGGAAATGTTCTTTGTTACCCTGATTGTATGTAGTATATGGAGTTGATCATTGGATGATCTAGAAGCTTTTGAAATAGCATGTCTCTCTTGAATGCATGTGCATTATTGGTGGCTTTGGAGTGGGCTTGAAATGGGCCTAGAGTTCTTAAACTGTTGTTTCCATTTAAGGATGGTTTGCACTTGCATGGCTCTATGGTTTTGCAAGTTTTACACAGTCAAGCAAAACTTGTGATTATGTGGAGCTGTTGTTAAGCTATTTTCTAGACCCTAGCCTTTGGGGTGTGAGTAGATGAGACAGTTGAAGTTTGGCATGGTGTGAGAAGGTGTGATTCTTTCTCTGCATGGGAGTTGTGGTACATGATTTGTCACTCAACATTCTTGTGGTGGTGGTTGGTGGTTTCCTAGACCATAGTTCTCATTGTGGACATGATTGGAAAATCAGATCTGAACTTGATCTGGTGTTTGAGTCAAGTTTTCCACATGGTTATTCTCTTTGAGATCTCATTTTTGCAGTTTCTAGTGTGATGATGGTTTTGCATGCTTCATTGATTGAATCTACAGGTTGAGAAATGTTGTGGGTTGTCTTTACGTACATGTTTTTTTATGGAACGACTTAGAAGTGGACTGTCAGTATCCACGAGGTTTGATTATGTGTTGTTGTAGATCTATTAGTTGGCATTGTCTCTGGTCACTTGTGCATTAGCATGGTTTCTTCTGGATGAGAGGAAAGGATGGAATTGAGTACATGAATAGTAAACTATGGGGACCTGTAGCGTGTGTAGCATGATTTCATGAAGAGCTTGATACACATTTTAGTGTAAGCTTTTGGTAGTGATAGTTTTGTCAGCTTGGTTTGAAGATCTAGGTGCTACTTGGTATTGTTTTCAGATGGACAAGTTGTTGAGTGGACTTGGAAGTTTTTTAGATTATCAGATGTTTGGTCATGATGCTTGGAGAGCTCGTGTCTCATGGTTTAGTGGGAGCTTTGGTAGTGACTTTGAATTTATCACATAGTGGTGAATGATCTTCTTTAGTGTTACAAATGTTACTAGGAGGGACTCTTAGATCATGTTGTTGTTGAAGATTTCTTTCTCATTTCCATGGACACTATTTGAAGATGTGCAACATCTCAAAACCATGGAGGATTCCTAGAGTCTTTGGTTGAGGTGTTGGTCATGCTTGATAGGTGATGTGGTCTAGAGTATGTTTGTTTCATGTCATGGTATACTCTTGATTATGTGTTAGAGTTTTCGCATGATGCATTGCTCTTGATACCATGGTATGTTCACTTGAAGCATGGGATCTCCTAGGGGGGGCGTTTAGATCATGATGTCATGATAATTTCTTGGTTCAAATGTTTGGATCTTTGAAATTGGTCTGGTGATTCTCTGTGTTTTGGGTGCATTGGTCATATACTTGAGAACTTCATGATAGTGTAGTGATACATTTGGAGTTCAACATGAGATGATCAGTTGCAGGTGCTCATGGATACATGGAGAATAAGGTGAGGCTATGTTTCTATTATGATATATGTGTATTGTTGATGGTTACTCTTGATGAGATTTTAGTAGAAAGTCTAAGGATCCTACACCTTGTTTGGATGTGAGTTCAACAGAGGCCAATGAGGAAATGGTCTTGGATGATTCATGGTGGCTTGTATATCTTGGAGGAGCATTCTTATTCCCCACTCTTGATCTACTTGGCGGTGAAGTATATCTGAGAGGTATTTTCCCATTGTATCTTTCAAATGTGTTTTATGCTTTCTTTCATGATATGGATCTTGAACTATTGTTTAATGGATCTAGAGGATTCATAGTGGAATATAGACAACATTTTTGTCTCCTTGTGAATTTGAGTTGATAAGAAAAATTAGGAGATGCTTGATGGGTGTGTTTTCCTAAAATGAAAAATGAAGTAACTTGATCTTCTTTGAGAGGATTACATCTATATTTTGTGTTTGATCTCTTGAGGTTGAGTGGGTTTTGGATGTTGTTATTGCTTTCTCTTGGGATTGTGAAGGAGATCTTACTTGAAATAGTTGGCATTTAGAGGTGTATGTAGGAGGATGCTACATGTTTATGATTTGTAGTTTTTTCTCTTTAGTCTGGTTTTTCCTATATGTTCAAACTCATATGACTTTAGATGTGATATTTCTATGTGGAGCCATGATGCCCACTAGTTTTTGGTCATTTTTTGTCACTTGGGTGATGACATGGAGGTTTTTCTATCCCTTTCTTTTGTCAAATATGGAGAGCATGGGAGAGCTATGGAAGATTGTTGAGAGAGATGTTTCTTGTAGTAGTTGGTTGAAGGTTTTGCAGATCTTTGTGGATGTTTCCTCAGTACTACATGGTTACATTGTCTATGTGCTATCATTGGTAGACTTGCTATTCCTTTGATCTTTCAGATTTGGCATTACCCATGCAATGGGAGTTTTTGGTTGTGCTTTGTCTTCTTCGATTGGTTGGCACATGGAGCTTTCATTTGTAGTTGACATCTTGGCTATGAAGGTGGCATGAGTTTTTTGATGTGCATACCTTGGAGATATGTGTGATTGGATAGATTAGCATTTGATATGTGTGATATTTCTAGTTGTGTGGGTTGATCAGTTGGATGGAAGCAATCAATTTTCTAGTTGTTGTTCTAACTGATGTTCTATCTTGTTTCTAGAGAATGACTTCACGGTTGTCTTCATGATTGAGGGAATTGAAGCTAATGTTGTGTTTCTTCTATATATTATGAGCACAATGGAGTAGTGGCAGTGTTGAATCCCTTGTCATCTATAGGATTTGATTCTTGTGTTCTTGAGATTGGTGCATATACGCCTTGGCTCATTCATTTTCTCCTGTGGTGGATGGTTGGAACTATTGCCTAAGTTGGTAGACATCTTGGATGTTGTTGCAGGTGTATTGGTTGGAGTGCAAAAGAATTTTTGAAGATCCTTGAGTTTGCTTTGGAAGGAGCCAGTAAGTTCTTTGTCAAGTGGGAGAATATTGAGAAATGTGACTCAAATTTATTTGCTTGATCGACTTCCTGGACCAGTTGTGTTTTCCTCCTTCATCGGCCTAAGTTAAGTAATTGGTTTTCATGTTTTTCTAACTAAATTCATAGAGTTCTAAATTTTTATAACCTCCCGACTTAGTGATTGTGAAGTGAAAATTAATCCCTTTTTTGTTGGCATATCACAAGTTTTGAGAACTTCACAACCTCTAACATGAGGTTCACAAGTTCAAGTTTTGAGTGAAAGAGCAATCCATTTGTTGTTGACATGTTGCAAGTTTTGAGAACTTTGCAACCTTTGACATGAGGTTCAAAAGTTTGGGCTTTGAGCAATAGAGTGATCCCTTTGAGTTTCAACAAGACATGGGGTGATCGACAGGACTTCGGAAGATGTCTCCTCAACATTTCGGTAGAAGGATACAAGGATCTTGTCAAATTGACTTAACATTGTCACTGGGACATTGGATCATGTCTTTTCAACATGTTAGTTGAAGACTTGTTCATTCTTGTCGATGAGACTTCAAGATGTCATCGTGAGTTGGTGAAAAATCTCTTCAACATGTAGGTGGAAGTTAGGGACTTGGTGTCAGTGTGACTTCAAGGTGTCACTGAAACTTTGGTGAATGTCTCTTCGACATGCATGTCTCTTTGATGGACCAATAGTACAATGAGTTGCAAGGCCTTATCGATGTGACATCGGGTGTTTGAGGAGAGAAGGTCAAGTGTCTCTTTGACCCTTCGATGACTGAATGGTTGGTGAACTAGATGCTTGTTGATGTGATGATGCGAGTTCAATGTGAGATTGTATGATGTCTCTTTGACACCTAATAATTAAAGTCTTGGTGATTCTAACATAGCAATGACTTGCATGGCGATAAAGAATTTTCGATGGGAGATGACATCATCTGTGGGATTCTATAAGATGTCATAATGACAACTTGATGTGTAGCATTGGATCCTCATTGGTGAGAATTTGTGTCTTTGGAAAGACACTGAAGCTTGTCCCATGGATGAAACGATGGAATGATTTAGTGGTGGACTCACTTATCGCTAGGACAATGCTTCACCGATAGGACTTCGAAGGTGTTCTCCTTGATACGACAATGGCTGACTTGGTGACCTATGTAGAATGTCTTAGTGGGACCCAATTGATGATTAGCTGGAAAGCAGTGATTGGTTCCATGTCTGTGATGGTTAAGCTGTTGGGTGATCCCACAATACTGGTTTACAATTTTTGGCCAAATTAGACATTGAACTATTTTTTTCTAACTAAATTTTCACTTTCGGACACCTATAGCGGCTAAACCATGAGGAATTTGAAGTTGATGCAAACTAGTGATTTGTGACATATTGTCTATAGATTTTAAATATATTTTTTTCAATTTTTTTGGAATCATATTGCACTTCATTTTCCATCTCCTTTGAAAACTAGTTTTTTCAATAAACACCATTTTTAAGGAGTGACACTCACCGTATAACACATAAAATTTTTTCCATGAAGGATAAAATTCTATTAGTTTTGAATTTAGATTTGTAACTATGATATTTAGTGCTTCCAATTGGTTTCATAGTGTTTTATTAAATATTTTTTCCTTAATTAAGTTTCAAAGTCAAACCAATTACAATTGAGACATAGGCGGACCATATAACACAACTTTTTTTGTATGTATTGAAAGTATTTATTTATTTATTGCTGGATCAAGGACTTCAATATATGGTGCACTCATATTTTTCAATTTCTCTTTTTGATAATCTTCTATTTTTCCACTGCAGAATAGAGGGCTTGATTTTTCAATGAAAAGCCTACATTCACAAGAAATAAAAACTAAGCATAATAATCAAATTTAATTTAATTAAAAGTATATTTTTTGGAAGCTTATAAAAGGAATACATACTTACAAAAAATAAATTTTAAATGAATTCATTTGATCCCCCAAAAGTTAAATCAAGAGTGGTTTTTAATCAACATTTTGATAGGTGTAAAGGAGACTCTGTTATAGGTATGGTTTAAAACTAGTAGGGTTCTATCCAAGGGTCTTGGTCTAAGGTGGTTTGATCAAACCCTCTTCAATTGGAATGATTTAAATGGAAATTTTCAAGGCTTAAATCATTATATTTTTTAAAATTATGTGATTTTAGGAAAAATCAAGATCTCCCAAAAAGTGCAAACCACTATTGTGGCAACACCCTGCTTGTGGTTGTTCATCTATTGTGGTTAGGGTTTCTTGGAACGATTAAGGGTAGAATGAGAATGTTGTTGTGAAGGATCTGAAGAATGTGAACCTGAGAAGTTGAAGGGATGGGCTATCTAGGAGAGAGTGGAATGGTTAGAGGAGATGGATCTGCACTCTATGTTGTGCAAGGATTCTGAATAGTTACTGTTGTTGTTTGTATTCTTCAGATGGAAAAGATGTGTAAACTCCTGTAATGGCTTTAAACCTAAATTGTATTGTAACTCTTTTTGTTGAATAATACAATGGCTATATCTTTTGGAGTGTGGGGTTGTTTACCCATAAGGGTTTTCCCCCCGTAAATTTGTGTGTCCATTTATGTTTTTCTTTCATGTTGGTTGATTCTACAAATTTGAATTTATGCATAGTGTTGAATCTAGTTAATTTTCATGTGTTTTTCTCAGAGGGGTTAATTTGGGAAATCAACTGTGCATGTTTCTACTTTAGGGCATAGTAATTGTGTCTTTGAGGCAATTTGAAGGAATTAAAATCATTGAAGGCAGTGTTGTTCTTAGATGTTTCTATTTGAGATGACTTGATTTCCCTGACAAAATTAAAAGAAATACCCAATAGAATGCTAAACAAAAAGCACCACCTAAACCAAATACAAAGGATAATGAAGTAGTTATAAAAAATTACTTACAAATGGAAGAAAAATTCTATCTCTAGAGCACCTTGGTTTGATGGCACCAATTTTATTTTTTGGATACTTAGGATGGAGTCTTACCTACCTTCTTTGGGATTTGGTGTGTGTAAAATAATAGAGAAAGGTTATCTAGTATCTTCAATATCTCCTTCTAGTACTGATGAGAAGAAGGCTCTTGAATTCAATACAAAGGCAATGGATGCCATCTTTAGTGGTTTGATATACATGAGATCATTGCTAAAGTTATGTATTGTAAGGATGTAAAATGGGTTTGGGAAAAGCTAGTCGGTATGTATCAAAGTGATGTGTTGTTGCAAGAAACATCCTTTCCAATTGACACAAGATGTGATATATTTGAAAGAGAAGATGATTTTTTTGTTGAGAATGTTGACAAAGAAGGAGACCACACTGTGAGTGAATGTGAATGGGAGTATGATGAAGATGAATGTGAATTTGATCTTGAAGGTGAACTTATGTATTCCCTAGATGAGATTAAGAACCTTGAAAAGGAGAATCATAAATTAAAGTTGGATCTTCAAGAAGAAAAGTATTCCAAAGCCAAGACACTTTCAGCCCTTTAAGAATTAGAAAAACTAATCATATATTTGAAAGTACAAGTTGCAAAAGTTAAGAAAATAGAAGAATCAAATATCAGTTTAAGGAAAAAGAGGTTGATTGTGAAAGATATGAATCAAAGGTAGTTTCTTTGAGAAATGAACTAAAAAAGGAATCTTCTAAGTTACATAAGACTCATTTTCAATTTGAAAAGAGCACTGAATTCTTAAATGAGATGTTAAGCAAGAAAAATTGTCACAAGGATACTACTAGTGATCCGGGGGACAATTTTTTAGTGAAAATTGAAGTGTTCCCAATACTCTAGATTTCAGCTTCATCAGAAAGAGAACGACGTCCTGATTCCAACGCAACTTGAACGGGGCGAAAAGGACTCTGTTTGTGCAAGTTACGGCCAGTCAAACTTCCAGTCAAACTGGCTTCAGGGGCGTCTAGAAGGCGAAAAAAATAATCATCTCAGAAATTGACAGAACTAGCGTCATCGCGAAGAGCTTGTCGAGACGATTCCGGCGGCATTCGTTTCGTCAAAATCCGACGCCGTATGCTTGAGTTAAAAGCAGTCAAACTTTGGTCAACTTGAAGGTACAGAAGATGACGTCAGCATTCTGACGTGGCAGTCCGTACTGTACGGAATACATATAGATGAATTCTGACTTGACACGTGGCAACTGAGTCATATTGTATGGACCATTTGGAACATGACACGTGGCATCCGTACGGACAGATCATCAGACACGTGGCATCCGTACTCGGACGTGGCGCCCAGTCAGCACATGCGTCAGCGGTCTAGTCAGCATACACGTCATCAGATTCGGCGAATAGCACTCTTACACGTGGCTCCAAGTCAGCGTACGGGCATCCGCATCGGAGGACACATCGGCAGGTTCTGGGGAATAGCCGGTTGACACGTGGCAGTGTGTATTTGCGCTTCTCCGGCCTCCGTTGAGTTTGTTCTAACAAAAATATGCTCGCGGGATTGGAACCCACGATCTCCGCGCGGACCATTGGCTGGTTTCACCGTTGCACCGGTGCCGACAACCCTGTTTACATATGGCCAGCGGTTGTTTTTGTTGTGGATAAATTCGGTGTTTGTTTTAAAAATAGTTGGTCGCGCTTTGAACACGCGACCACCACTCTAACAAAAAACGCTAAGCACCGGTAGGCTGCGAACCAAGCCTTAATTGTATAGCGGCCATGGTTAGTGTTGTTGTGTGTTTGTTAACTGAACCTTAACAAATGGCTTTTTCAGCCACAAACAATCAAAACTACCCATAACAACCTGAACCAGAAGCCTAAATGGAGATATCAAAGGATGATACGAGCTGATCAAGAAGGATATGCATTTATTTTGTTGGTTAAGCCATACTAGGCAAAAATTTTGTATAAAAGGAGGGGTGTAGGCCTTGATTTTGCAAGTCCAGGTTGAGATAGCGAGAGAATGCTCGAGAGATTGAAGATGTTTCTGCACATCAGAGTAATGTCATGCTGATGTGCTTGAAGGAGATAGTCTTGAAGCCTTTGTAACTTATTTTTGGAGCTAATCGGATCGGTCCTCCATTGGAGAGGGACCCGGAGACGTAGTCCTTAGGGACAAACTCCGTTATCAATTTTGGTTTCGTCTCTCTATTTCTTCTCTCTTTCTTTCTCAGTTCATTATCTTGGCATTTATTTTATGTTATGTTCATTTATTCATTTGAGCATTTAATTATGTAATCATTTATATTAAGCGTTGTAATAATTGATCTTTTACGTTACGCATTCTGTAAGCAATTAGTCCTAGATCCTATATAGATCAAGTTGGTATCAGAGCTATGTGTGTGGCTTGTATTGCAATTTGAATGCTAACGAGATCCAGGTTGCAACGAGGCGAAGGAGAACTCGAAGAATACAATCCAGAGATTGGAAGACGAAGAGCTAATCAACCGTCATAGATGGAAGAAAAAGAAGGTGGACAAAGTTCAGAGCTCAGTGACAAGGATTTCCAGAAGTTATTCCTTGACATGAAGGCGATGGTGGACGAACTTTATGCTGAAAAGAAGAAGCGTGAAAAGGGAGGTTCTTCAAAGCACAAGAAGCAGGAAGATCAGAAAGACACAGAGGAGAAAATTCCGAAAACTCCTTCTCCTCCATCTTCTCCCTCTTCTTCTTCTCCCCCTTCTTCTCCTCCTTCTCCTTCTCCTTCTTCTAATGTAAATCCATTTAAGAGCAAGTCTAAGCCTGTAATTAAGCTTGATGTAAAATTTGAGTTACCTAAATACTGTGGGGAGTTAAATGCTGAGAAGTTAGACGATTGGGTCCAACAAGTAGAAGTATACTGTAGGATACAAGGCCTAGTAGAAGATGCTTCTAGGATTCAATTAGCAACTCTCCGGTTGGGAGGTACAGCTCTCACCTGGTGGGAGAGTAAAACTCGTGAAGAAATTGCTCGCCATGGTCAAGTTAATATGTCTTGGATGGAGTTTGTTGCTGCCCTTAGGAAACAATTCTACCCTTTAGGTTACATGCAACAGTTAACCATGAATTGGCAAACCTTTAGGCAAGGTAAGGGGCAGTCTGTCCAGGAGTATACCATGAGTTTAGGAAACGGGCCATTGCTCTAAATGTTCCCTTGTATACCCAAGACACATTACTTAAGTATATTGGTGGTTTACATTCTTACCTTAGGCACACTATTTTGATGTTGAGTCCCAACAATCTAGACGAGGTGTCTGTTCAAGCTACTCATATAGAGTCAAGGGGTAAGAATACTTTTAGTGATAACTTTTCCAAGAAGCCATCTAAGTTCGAGGGTAAGTCTAAAGGGAAAGAAAAAGACAAAGATAAAGGCAAAGGGAAGAAGACAACTATAGCTAAGAAAGAGGGTGAGAAACCCACATGCTCCCATTGCAAGAAAGAGGGGCATGATGATTCAAGTTGTTGGAAGCTTCATCCTGAGTTGAGACCGAAAAGATATGGAGGTGATAAAGAAAAGAAAAAGACTACTGCAGTGATTCAACAGGATCTTGGTTCTGACTCCGGAGATGAGACAAAGATTGTTGCTACCGGAATCCAAGGTAAAGGGAAAGGTATATCTCTCTCATCTGATGCAAGTTTTTCTAATGCCAGTGCAAGTACAAGTAAAGAATCTTCTCCTAAGGTTGATAAGCAAAGAAATGAATTGTTTCATATTCGTGTTGTAACAAAACACACTAAGATTGATACTCTGTTTGATACGGGTTCACAAGTCAACTTAATATCTGAAGAAGTTGTAAAGAAACTTAATTTGGCTACAACACCTCATCCGAAACCATATCCACTTGGATGGGTTTGCGATGATGCTCAACTACAAGTAACTAAACAATGTAAATTGAGATTTGCTATCACTGCAAACTTTGTAGATGAGGTAGAAGTCGATGTGGTCCCTTTGGATATTTGTGGGCTTGTGTTAGGGAGTCCTTATCTTTATGACAGAAAGGCAATCTTTTATAGGGGAGAGAATAAGTATCATCTTTTTAAAGATGGGGTAGAATACATTGTACGGGCACATAAGGTGAAGACTAATCTTACACTAGTTAATGCTGGTCAAATGAAGAGGTTGGTCAACTCAAGTAAAAACTTTGTATTGATGCTTGTAAAAGCCAAAGAAGATGATAAATCTGAGGTATTCAATGAACTTGGAAGATCATGTAAGTCATGTAAAAGAAAGTCTTTGATGTATTGAGAAAAGAAAAATTGTATGTAAAGATGTCTAAATGTGAATTTGCTAAGACATCCTTAGTGTACTTAGGCTATGTCGTAGGGAATGGTCAATTGAAAGTAGACCCTGCGAAGGTCGAAGCTATTGGAAATGGCCTAAGCCAAGTACAGTCACAGAGGTCAGAAGTTTCTAGGTGCAGTTCAGTACTGGAGAAAGTTTATTGCAAACTTCTCTTTTATAGCATCGCCATTACATGCATTAACCAGTACAAAGGCAACTTTTCAGTGGGGAGGTCCACAACAGAAGGCTTTCGACACTTTGAAGGGAAAGTTGAGCACCGCACCAGTTTTGGCCTTACCAGATCTACATCAACCATTTGAGATCGAGACAGATGCGAGTGGGTTTGCCATGGGAGCAGTACTCATGCAAGGAGGTAAACCAGTTTGCTACCACTCTGAAACCTTTTCAGGAGCAGTAAGTAACTATCCCACATATGATAAAGAACTTTATGCTTTAGTTCAGAGTGTTAAAAAATGGAAACATTACATAATGGGGAAAGAAACTGTAATCCACGGATCACCAGCCACTAATATTTGCACTCACAAACTAAACTGCAACAAAGTAGGCACTTTCGGTGGATGGGTTTTCTATTTTCATTTGGTTATTAAGTATAAGAAAGGTACCCATAACAAAGTAGCGGACATGCTCTCTAGACCTCCTATGATGAATGCTTTGATAATCCTTCAGAATAGTTCTATGGTTCATGAAAGTTTTCAGAACAATATGCTAATGATGAGAACTTTAAGGATATCTATGCTGCTTTAATGAATGGTAAACATGTAGAAGAGAAAGATTATTATGTGCAAGATAAACTGTTATATCACTTGGGTAAATTATGTGTTCCAAAAGATGAACAAGCACAGGTTATTAGAGAAGCACATACCTCATTGATTGCAGGACACTTTGGGGTAAACAAAACATTGACTCAGCTGCAGAAATATTGTTATTGGCCTCGTATGCAAGAAACTGTAACTAAGTATATTAGAGGTTGTGTTATGTGTGCAACTAGTAAGCCTAGTAACAAGGAAATTGGGTTTGTACACACCTCTACCTGTACCTTCTCATCCATGGGAAAGTGTGTCAATGGACTTTGTTGGGGGGTTACCTATGTCTAGGAAGGGACATGATTACTTGTATGTAGTAGTTGATCGGTTCAGCAAAATGTGTATCTTAATGCCATGTAAAAAGCAAGTCACTGCTGAACTGACAGCTCATTTGTACTTTCAATTTGTATGGGTTCATTTTGGGTTACCTACTTCTATTGTATCGGATCGAGATTCTCAATTCTTGGGGGAATTTTGGTCAACTTTGTGGGGACTCATGGACACCAAACTGAAGAAGTACAGCCTTCCATCCACAGACCGGACAGACAAAGGTTGTAAACAGGACAATTGTGCATCTACTCAGAGGGTATTGCAATAAGCATCCTAAGTTGTGGGATGAGAGTCTTCATTATGTGCAGCATGCCTACAACCATGCAGCACACTCTTCTACTAAGAGGTCTCCTTTTGAGACATGCTTTGGTTATGTGCCCAAGACACCGATGGATTTTGCTTTTTGGGAAATGATGATGTTGAAGATGGGCCATGATGCGAGAAGGCTTTGAAGTTCATCCAGTCCAAGCAATTCATCGAGGCGATTGGAGCACAGTTGGAGCAGAGCCAAGCAAAATACAAGGTTCGCCATGACAAGCATCCACACGATCATCATTTTCAGGTTGGAGACGAGTTTGGTTACACATCAGCAAGGAAAGGATGCAAGGTGAAGGTAAAAAGCTTAAGCCAATTAGGTATGGTCCTTTTGAGATCCTTGAGAAGATTGGTACCAATGCCTTCCGCCTCAATCTTCCTCCATACATGCATATTTACTCGGTTGTTAATGTTGAGAATTTGAAACTGTATGAGCCTCCAATGATCCTAGATGTAGTCTCAGACATTCAAGTTCCATCAGTTGATGACCTTTCTCCAGAGTACATGTCAGAGTTTCCAGAAGATGTTATTCTCGACAGGAATGTCAGAACTTCACGAAGAGGAGATGTAGAGTACCTCAGAGTGGGCCTGAAGGGGATGCATCCAAGCAAAGCAAGATGGATGGAGATTGGTAAAGTGAGGGAACTTTACCCTCACTTACTTTCCAAGTAATCAAGCTTTCGGAGGTCCTAAAGCTCTCCAGTGGGGAGGCCTGATCCGGGGGATAATTTTTCAGTGAAAATTGAAGTGTTCCCAATACTCCAAATTTTAGCTTCATCAGAAAGAGAATGACGTCCTGATTCCAACGCAACTTGAACGGGGCGAAAAGGACTCCGTTTGTGCAAGTTACGGCTAGTCAAACTTCCAGTCAAACTGGCTTCAGGGGCGTCCAGAAGGCAAAAAAAATAATCTCAGAAATTGACGGAACTGGCGTCATCACGAAGAGCTCGTCGAGATGATTCTGGCGGCATTCGTTTCATCGAAATCCAACGCCGTATGCTCGAGTTAGAAGCAGTCAAACTTCGGTCAACTTGAAGGTATAGAAGATGACGTCAGCATTCTGACGTGGCAGTCCGTACTGTACGGAATACATATAGATGAATTCCAACTTGACACGTGGCAACTGAGTCATATTGTACGGACCAATTGGAGCATGACACGTGGCATCTGTATGGACAGATCATCGGACACGTGGCATCCGTACTCGGACGTGGCACCCAGTCAGCACATGCGTCAGCGGTCTAGTCAGCATACACGTCATCAGATTCGGCGAATAGCACTCTTACACGTGGCTCCAAGTCAGCGTACGGGCATCCGCGTCGGAGGACACATCGGCAGGTTCTGGGGAATAGCCGGTTGACACGTGGCAGTGTGTATTTGCGCTTCTCCGGCCTCCATTGAGTCTGTTCTAACAAAAATATGCTCGCAGGATTGGAACTTGCGATCTCCGCGCAGACCGTTGGCTGGTTTCACCATTGCACCGGTGCCGACAACCCTGTTTACATATGGCCAGCGGTTGTTTTTGTTGTGGATAAATTCGGTGTTTGTTTTAAAAACAGTCGGTCGCGCTTTGAACACGCGACCACCACTCTAACAAAAAATGCTAAGCACCGGTAGGCCGCGAACCAAGCCTTTATTGTATAGCGGCCACGTTTAGTGTTGTTGTGTGTTTGTTAACCGAATCTTAACAAATGGCTTTTTAAGCCACAAACAATCAAAACTACCCATAACAACCTGAACCAGAAGCCTAAATGGAGATATCAGAGGATGATACGAGCTGATCAAGAAGGATATGCATTTATTTTGTTGGTTAAGCCATATTAGGCAAACTTTTTGTATAAATGGAGGGGTGTAGGCCTTGATTTTGCAAGTCCAGGTTGAGATAGCGAGAGAATGCTCGAGAGATTGAAGATGGTTCTGCACATCAGAGTAATGTCATGCTGCTGTGCTAGAAGGAGATAGTCTTGAAGCCTTTGTAACTGATTTTTGGAGCTAATCGGATCGGTCCTCCATTGGAGAGGGACCCGGAGACGTAGTCCTTAGGGACGAACTCCGTTATCAATTTTGGTTTCGTCTCTCTATTTCTTCTCTCTTTCTTTCTCAGTTCATTATCTTGGCACTTATTTTATGTTATGTTCATTTATTCATTTGAGCATTTAATTATGTAATAATTTATATTAAGCGTTGTAATAATTGATCTTTTACGTTACGCATTCTGTAAGCAATTAGTCCTAGATCCTATATAGATCAACTAGTTTAGGCTTTGAAAAATGGTAGAGTTCTAAGGTCAGAGAAACAAAAGAAAATAGATCTATACTATCATTCTACTACTCCTAAGGCCGAAGACAAGAAGAAGACAAAAGAAATTACCCTTGTAGAAGCCAACAAAAACAAGTTCATAAAATCCTTTCATTCAAAATAGCATCAAACGTCTTGGATGCATGCAAGGAAAGTTGATTGGAATAAGAGTCCTTATGAATGGTAAAATAGAAGAAATAGTGTCTTATGTTATAAATAGAACTTTCTAGGTCATACTGCAAGGTTTTGTAGTACACAAGTAAGAAGTGATGTTTTTAGTTCTTCAAGAAAAAATAGTACTTTTGTACCTCCTATTGGTTACAAGATTATATTCTATAGATGTAACAAGTTTGTACATAAAGAAAAATCTTGTAAGAGTAATTTGGTGGAACTTTTTAGTCATCACAAGAAATCAAGCACTATGAAAGTTTGGAGAAGGAAACAAGAGAAAGAGAAGAAAGAACCTAATCTTGTGCCTATTGCACAAGAGACATTCATAACTACATTAAGAATAGCTTGAGTTGAGGGGGATATGTTTATTGAGGTATCATTCAAACCCTATAGACAACAACAAATAGGTTGTGTCTTTGTACAAATAATGGTAACATGGTTATATTAAGATCAGTAGTCAATCATAGAGGTGTCTAATTAAGTGAACTAAAGGCAATCAAGAAGTAAGTATATCAGTTCTTCCAATGTATTTAATAGAGGGTAACACAAATATCAAGATGAAAATCACAAATTCATAAGAGAAATGGAAGGTCTGTAACAAGGTCAACAGTTAGTCACAATGTCACAAAGGAGATACACGCAGATCAATCAAAGAGAGAAGTAATCACAAGTCTTAAACTTGGCTTGAAGGATAGACTTGGAGTATAATTCATAGTCATCAAGGTTCATGCAAGTCTTTATCAAATCAAGAATAATGGGGAAGTAGTCTACAGGAGGGCAGCCCTTTAAGGTTGATAGTGACTATGGACTATGCAAAGGAATGAACATTCACCAAGTAAGGTTGTAGCTATTCATTGTCTTGATTTGTATGGTATCATAATATGACAACAAGAAGGCTTGTAAAAGCATTGTTGATGTTGTGTTTTTCACACTTTCTCAACATAGGTAATGCATAGGTGCATCACCTCTCCTGAAAGGAGACTTCCAATAGAAAATTGTTGAAAATCACCCCAAGGTCTCTCGGGTGTCAGATCATGACTTGCATGGAATTCCTCAGTTGATAATTGATTTGATTTTGTTGGTAATCACAGGGAAGACTTATGAAGCTAGATAAGGTGAATTAGATCTTATGAGTTGAAGTTCCAAAGATGGAAAGTTGGAATGTACTTTGTTGTAGGTTCGAACAACAGTCTGAAACTTCAATGTTTTCTTAAGTTTTGGCTTTGAAATGTGCAATGAACCTTAGCATAGGCTATTTCTAAAAAAAAAAGGGAAAAGGGCAAGGAAGAGGAGATTTTCATGGATCTGCAACTAACTATGAATAGTGATCATGGAGGTTTTGCTATGGAAAACTTCTTTTAAACAAAATTTCACTTAACCAGAAGCTTCACAGTCTCATGGAATTTGTGTTATCTTCTAAGGTCTCCAGATATTTCACCATTCATTCACCATATGCATGCATGAACAAAGATAAAGTGTGGAGCAACTTTGAATTTAAGTCTAGACTAACTTTACATAGCTATTTACCAGCAACAAACAACAAAAAGTATGGACTAGGAAGGCATCTACAGTGTAGAAATTTTCATAACCACAGAACAACATTACCAAGTCTACCAAAACAATCTGAAACTAACTAAAACAACAAATAAAATCTAACTAAAACATTTAACTATTGGATATGAATCATAAAACATGCAGAGAAACTCAAAAATGCACCAAATTCAATGTATTTCCATTCAAATTTCTGCAACATGTCATTACAACAACTCAACTCTCCTTGAAAATGAGAGGAGAGCCTCAATTTATAGTGTTCAAAATGTAGAATAAATTTCCAAGATTAATTTTCATTGTGTGGCCAAGATTCATCATAAATTAGGTTTCTACCTACCCCACAATATATTATATTTTAAAATACAACTTTGTCCTTATCCCTATCTTGTCTTCTAGTGGCAACACTATAGCATTTTTTCTTTTTGTTGATTGATCTTTGTTGTAGCCATTCCTTTAGGAAATCTTCATCAATAATAGGGTTTCCTTCCTGCTTCTTCAAAGTTGCATACTCTATGAACTTTAAAATTAGTGGTTGGAGCTTATCAATTTCAAAAATCTTAGACCATAGCACTTGATAACTCCATTCTTTGGATCGGTCGGTGAGCTTTTCCCATTCTTCATCATACTTAGCAAATGTGGTCTCTTAATAGCTATGATTGGGTGATGGCTCAAGCTACAAAACTCATGAAATCGGTGGTGATCTCATCCGACATCTCATCCTCCATCCTTTTATGGAAATGGGGCTTTATGTTTTCTGAATCAATTTGGACGACATGCATATCATAGCATGTCATTAGCTTTAAGTACCGAGTGTAATCCGACCTAACTTCCTTAGCCCATTCAATGCCTAGATCCACTTTGTGGGTATGTGCAAGATCATCATGGAAAAAACGGGCCCTTAAGTGGCAAAAAAATTAGAAAAATCAAAGTTAGGCAACTTGACGGAAAAATTTGAATAAGTTATCTATATTATTTCAAAAATATGTATGAATAGAATCTATAGCAAATTCAATGTAGTTTCTAAACTACTAGGTTTGTTTTTAAAAAAAAAAAAATCTATTCGGTGAAAATTTGAAATTTCAATGCAGTAGTACTTAAATTTCAGGGAAAAAATAAGAAGTAGGTGTCTATTTGGCCACCCTAACCACAATAAAATGATAATATTTTTTATAATATTTTAGATATAAGTAGAGGAATCATGTCTCGATGTGATGCATATATTTTTGTAATTTTTTTCCAAGTAAATAATTAACTATGATTTTTTTATGACAAATTTTAAAAATATAAAACTCATTATGTTTGACCACCTTATCTTGGTCAAACTTAATGAAATTCAATTTTATTTTTGTAATCCTATAGTATGTGAAGCATAGAATGTGATGCATGTTTTGGATTCAAAAATGTGATACCATTTGAAAGTTATAGATGTTTTTCAATCAACCTATCAATTAGGACTTTAGTCATAATTTGAATAGAAAATGAATAATAATTACTTATTAAATTCAAAGTAAAGAATAATTTATATTGGTGGAAAGTTTAGAATCTCCTTTAAAAACCCTTTTTGTTTCATCAATTTTGGGTAAAAAAAAAGTCATCAGCCACATACCCATCATATTGCCACTTTTTGGCCCATCATGATCCTGCACATACCCTTGTCTAACACCTACTCCATCCTTTCCTTTTGATTCACGAAGTCTCACTTCCATACATCCACCAGCTAGTGGTTGTCTTTCTTAAATGCAAGCTCCTTTTCCCAAGCTGCACTTGGCAATTTGAGAATAGCCTCAATCTTCGGGTAGGTGGAGTCTTAGCTCTTTGGGAAATCAGTGCAAAGTTTCCTCATACCTTCTGGAACTAGCTCTTTGTAGTCTTATTCGAGTTCTTTCTCTTCTCGAGCTTATCTATTTTTTCTTTAGAAAAAAACTGCGGTGGGGCTGAGGACATGGTAGTCATTTACTCCACTAAAGACCACTATTGGATGTAGGCTGTTAGGTCAGCCACTTGTGCCTTAAGCTCTTCTTTTGAAATCTTGTCTTGTTTTATCAAATGCACCATTGTGGCAACAAATTCCTGGAGGTGCTCCACCTTTTTTTTCTCTAGTGGTTGTTCCTAAATCAATAATGGAGACATTGTAGCTTATCCCTTCCACTCCCACTACTAGCATTGCCACTTGTACAGTCCAAGATCTGGAAGCATCCATCGTCACCTTGGATCTAATTTTTGGCTTCTTCTCCTTTTTGGTACTGATTTGTGACTGAGCTAAGATAGCTTCTAGCCTTTCTCTTGGGTCACTCAGGGTGGGAGCTCTCTTCTCAAGTTGCTTTTCTAGCCATTTAGGCATTATAGACTTTTCTTTAGGTGATTCATGATTACCTTCCTCTTCATTCCTTTGGAATTCTACTTCTTTATCTCTAGGAGCTTCTTTCTCCATTTTAGTACCTTCTCTCTCTTCCTCATCGGAGTCTCAGATGAACACCAAGTGTTTGATAGGAGAGTTAGTAGGAAATCGTTCCTTAGGACCTTCTTCTCTTTCAGCCTGCTCTTCTTCCTTTTCTTCAATTTCTTTATCTTGTTCATCCTCATGCCCGTGCTTCTTGGGTTGTTCTATTTTGAGGCTCCTGTCAGTTTGAACCTCATCCTCAGGTTTATCTTCTTCTATATTCTCCTCTTCCTTATGTGGAGGTGACACATCTTCATGTTGTTTCTTTTCTTGTTCTTCCTGTCCTTTAGAGAGAGGCATTTCCACGTCATGCTTGGGGCCTTCTTCTTGTTGTTCATATGTAGGAAGTTCCACATTTTCTTCCACCCTGTCATCTTCTTTCCTTCCTCCCTCGGAAGGTAGTTTTTCTACTTCCTCTTTGTCATCCTTTAGTTATCGGGCCAACTCTTCCTTAATGTTAGGATCAAAATTTTCTACAATATATTTTGCGTTGGCATCTCCTTCATCTTCTATTTTGGAATATTTTGCTTCTTCTTCCTCATGGACCACCTCATCAATTTGTAAATGTTGGTATTCTGGGTGTTCGTGATACTCATCCGCTTCCTCCTCTAATGCTTTTGCTGCTTCAATCTCTCACCTTTCCAACTCCTTGGATATTTGCATTGTGGATTCCATATTTGGTGGTTCCATTGGAGGCTTTGAGGGAGGAGCACTAGAAAGAACCTGTGCTAAGGTAGCTTGGATGGTAGGATTCATCAACACTTGGGAAATCTCAAAGGGAACATTCTTCATGTGTCACGAGAATTCCTCTGGTAGTATGAGCGTTGGCATTGGTATTGTTGTTGCTACTAGTGGAAGCGATGTGGTGGGAGACATGGAGGTAGAGGAAAGTGGAGAAATTGTAATATAGGAGGAATCAACTATTACTACTAGCCCAATTGGCGAAGAAGAAGCAAGGTGGACCAAGATGTCCACCATAGGTGAGGATGTGGCAACCATGGCTTGAGAAATAGATGTAGTATCAGAGGCAGCTGGTGGAGACTCTGGCTGATCTATCTCCATTCCTCTCCCTTGTGTAGAGGAGCTTCTTGAATAGTAGGTAGCCCTGCAACACTTCATGTCCTTTTGTGTTTCTTTGATGGCTCACCCTCTGAGGCCTTCCTTGCGTATACTTTTGGATTTCGTTGCTACTCCTTGGTCTCCTTCCTTTTTCTTGACATTGTGAGTGGAGGGGATTTGGATGTTTCTCCTATTGAGGTTCTAGCAGCACCATCATCTATTGCATTAGGCTCACTTTCGATCCCTTGATAGGTCAGGATGACCCCTTGTTTCTTTAATCGAGCACCTTTTCCATTGACCCATTCCCTGGTGTGAGCCTTAACAAGCTTGGTTATAATATCGAGGTCATTGACCTCTTGCTCATCCCAATCTATTGCTAGCAGCAACAAGTTAGCGACTGCATTGTACCTAGGGTCCATGATTGTGCTTTCGTCTTCTTCAACTTGATCAAGTACAGGAAACAAATTCACCCTTTTCAAGAAGTATGTAGTCATTCACATGTAATGCCTCATGCATACCTCCTTATCATCTTGGAAATTCACCCAAAAATCTTCAATGTGATGCAGATGGGTGTAGTCAGGTCCTAGTGATTTCCTTATGTACCCATATGGGTCCATTCATGGGAAAGCAGTGTGAGGGTTGAAATGATATTCTGCTAGCCCCTTCTCATAATTCCCTGCACATTCAGAGGTGTGTAGCTTATACATCCCTTTACCAAAAGAAAGGGGATTGGGGATTCCTGCTAAATGCTTGCTACTAAGGAGGGTATGTACATGTCATAGCTGCCAAGAGAATTCTAACAATATAATCTAGTCATTAGGATATCGAGTCAGCTTATTCAGCCTTTCTGTGTAGCCTTGGGCATGAATGTATGTGAATTTGGGGTACTAAATGAACAAAAAGGTGTATTGTTTGAGGAACGCCCAAGCACTGTGGGAAACTCACCTTTCAAAATTTCCTCCAAGCAACCTAATAATGTGACCTATGAAAGCGTCATTCACTCTGCAATAGTCCCTCTTGAAATTTCTAAACTACAGCTGAGGGTATCTATCATAAAATTTCAATGCACGACTAGATTCTTCATTAGGTGCCCTAAACAATCCATTGTACTTCCTTCGTTCAGCCAACGAGTAAACTAGGTAGGATGTCATATAAAATTTGGAGGTCTTTTTAACATTCATAAATTGCTCGTGAAAGCAGTCACTTATTATTCCCCCCTAGTAGATTATGGTCTACGTGGAATCCTCTTCCTTTCCATGAAGGATTTTCTCTACAAAGTAGACCATCCATTCTTGAAATTATGCCACAATGGGAAGGCCCATTACTCTACTCAATAGAGTTACTAGGTCATGATAATCTTCATGGAAATCACTATGGAAGAGTTCTTGGGGAAATTTTGCAGCATTTCCTCACTTCTCTTTAAGCCAATATTGATTTATAAGTTTCTTATAGCCAACTAGGTCCTAATCTGACATTGCCTTGCATTCATCTATTGTTAGCAGTTTCATCTCCCCAAAGGTGGGGATCTGGAAAGTCTTTGTTATTGCTCCACTTGACATATTAGCTAAAATGTTCCCCTCTTTGTCTATTATTGTCTAGCTCTCTGGTTGGTATGCATTCCTGCAAGCCATGACTAGTTCAGGAGCTATAAGGGATGGAGGAAAGCCTGTAGCCTTAGCAATTCCACTGCTCCTGATCAGCCTTGTATTCTTTGTCTCAGGGTTGACTCTGACTCTTTGTTTAAATTTGGCAATGTCGACATGCCAAATGTTAGTATCTATCTTTGAATGCAAATGCTCCCCTTGGAATTGGTATTTCATTTGATCCTTGTCCTCCTTCCCATGAGGAGTTCTGTCGGTTTTCTTTCCTATCTTTTTCTACAGTTGCTCCCGAGGGTCCTATACTGATTCCATATATCCTACAAACAAAGGCATGATGAGCACAATCAATCATGAAGACACCAATGTTAGCCAAAATCCTTATCGATAAAGTTAGATTAGATAACATACCATTCATGAAATCAAACATTTACTTTGAGATGTCATTCGCAGTTTACTGAAGGGAATTTGGTCAACCCGGGTCCAAGGGACTATACTTCCTTGGTAGGATTACTATTTTTAAAGGGCGAACAAGGTAGGGAACTTTGTATGGTTTCTCCCAACTTTAGATTTGGATTATTTGAAAGGTTCATGCAAGAGAGGTTCAATTTGAGCACGTGGTTCGAGATTTGTTTCCAAATTGGAGGTCATTTGGGTCATCATTGGAGCACTCAGAGCTATGAGGAGGGAAAGCCTTCTAAGTTTTTCCATTTGAAATGGCTATGATGAAATGAAATTCCAAGGATAAAGTTCTAGGGTTTGGGACTTGCGAGTCCAAAAGATAGATGGCATAACTCCATTAGTCATTTAAGCGTGTGAATGAAATGGGTTCGGAAGCCATTCAAGAATAGTCGTATGAAACTGCATGCACTAAGTAGAATTTTGGTGGGAGCGACTTGGCAGACTGGACCCGACATTGTGTTTGGCCTTCAAGTTTCCTTTGTCAAAACTCTATCAAAAATTAGAGTACTGGGATCTGGGGATCAGAGGGATGGGTTAGCTTTTACTTTTATAATAGCCAAGATGGGACAAAGTCTCGCCGACAGAATTCTAACAAAGCGGGCCTGATGAAGGCCAACGCACTTAAACTTCATCGTGTCATTCATGCAACATAAGGATTCTTGGGTCCCAGAGGGTGGAATGTGGTCATTTGATGGCCATTTGAAAATGGTGAAGACTACGCAACATCCTAGGAATGAAATCCCAAAGGGAGTGGGCTTGAGAAGTATGAATGGAGGCTAAGATTTCAAGTTTTTTTTTAAGTCTTGATGGTGATGCATCAAAGGAGATATGGGGGTCATAGGCTTGAGGAGACATTATGCCATTTCAAAGTTGTTTGAGTTTGAATTTTTCTAAACGGTGGTAGGGAGGCTCGAGTCTAGAGGGTGAGGGCGCTCTATGGGAAGAACGATGCTAGGACATGGAAAATTCGTATTCAGTTTTTATGATGATTTGGAGGTTTTCTTGAAATCTTATCATATGGGTTTTTAAGGTCTAATCCTCCTCTATCAAATGAATACATTTTAACCCTATTTTATTCATTTTTTAAACATGAAATCACCAAAAAACAATGTGGGAGGGTGGATGGTGAACCTACCTCAAGAACCCGGTGAAGAAGGCTACTAAATCCTCGAAGAATCGTCAAATAAGGGTAGCGGGCATGGAGGTGGTGGATGACAAAGGCACTGGAGTTCTCAAAACTTGCTCTGAACTCTTCTAGCTAACCTAACATGTGAAAATGACAAGTTAGACCAAGTATTTATACTCCTAAGTGCATTCAATGCACCCTCATTAATGTGAGTATGACAGGCCCAAGAGGTTGGTAAGTTCCAATTATGAGAGAATGGCAAGAGGTCCAGAACCTGGAGGTTGGAAGGGCATGAGCCAACGACTCTTTCAAATGTTAAAGTGGAAAAGCACTAGCAAGAGGAGGCACAGGATCTGAGAGGCAGAACTCCGGCGAAGGATAGTCGTCTCAAAGGAGAAAACTCACAACAAAGTCCTGGGCAGAGAGGTCTGAGAGGTGAAACTTGAGGCAAGTGAAGGATAGTCAATTTGCAGTGTAAGTCATGAGGATGGCAGTTGAGGACCCAAGTCTTAGGGCACGGGAAGGAAAAATCCTTTGGTTATTTTGAAACAACAACTGTGCAATGGAAATCTAGCAAGGAAAACCTGCCATGCCAGACTCGGAGGGCCCCAAGGCCACTAGCAGAGGAAAACTACCAAAGGAACTCTGGGAGGACCCTAGACTTAGAAAATTTTGTAGGCATGAGACATGGTCAACTTGAGGTGAGACTTCAAAGACACACTAACCATCTAGGACATCGAAATAGGGGCACACAAAATGAGATAGCAACAAAAATACCCGACAAGGCAAAAGGAAGAGAGGGCCCCCATTAGCAATGAGGTGTGTGTGTTGAGGGCACAACAAGCATGAAATATCAACTCAAGGAAAATAGAAATAGAATAGGATAGTCACACTAAAAAAAAGTTAATTAAAGAGAATGGAAAGGTTACAATCCTTTAGATAAGAAAATGATAGATTGGTGGTAGTAAAAATATTGTGTTATAATACACAATCAAGTGATAGGGCAGTGATCATCATAAATGCATGTATAACATCCATAGATGGTAATTTTGTAAGAACACTATTATGTTTCAAGAATGAGTGTCATCAGAGTTTAAGAGAAATAAATGAAGTTCAATAAGCTAAAAGGCATCAATAATGAACAAGATCTTAGGAAGTGACTATGGGTAGTAGCAAATAAGATGAAGGATCAAAATAAACTACAGACAACCATTATAGAAAAATATAGTGTTCATAATAATGTGTAGCCTTGAAAAGATAATTCTATGATACTACATAATCAAATAAAGATGGTAGTAATCACAATCTAAGCAAGGTGTATGAAAATTTAATCAAGGGTGGCACCATGACATTCAAATAGAGGATATAAAGACAACCCTTTCATAGTTTCTACAAAAAAAATGCCATGCACACTCAAAGAAAAAGGGGTCACAAATCTCAAAGAATGATATTCATTGAATGATTAGTTGAAGATAGTTTTTATGAGAGGAGAACCTTCATACATAATTAATGCAATGTTTTGAAAATGGTAAAGGCCGTCAAGATGCATTGATTGTGATGTTGTCATTGATAGAGTATACCAAGCATGCAAGATAAAGCGGTGGTTTTTTTTTTATGTTTTCATATGTAGACAAGAGGATAGTTCATAATGATGTAAGTTGCAGTGACAGTGTATCTTTTCTCTAAGTCACAGTCTTCATAAGTCCAAGGGGTAGTTTTATTCCTTTGTAAATGTTGTATTTGTCTCATCTCTTGACAAGTGCTTTAGACAGTGGAGGAAAATTTCCATTAAGTTGATTAGGGAAGTATTCTATTGCAAAGAACAGTGGAGTAGTGGAGTACTTTGTATAATGAACATGATAATCTTTGTCAGTGGGATGCATCCTTGATAGTGCTATGACATCAACTTAGCGGTGTTACTACTTTTAATAATTTACCAATGTTGTTTGTTGTAGGTGATTCAAATATGTCTTAGATAGTTCTAATACTTGCAATCTATATGTATCTTAGTCAATGAGTGTGGATAACATTCCATCTTGCATATACATAGTGGAAAGTTACAATGACATGTTTAAAATAACTTGTGGACAGTTTGTTTTGGATAATGGTTGGATGGATGGATTTTGATGGTAGTCTTTTCCTTGGTTTGACAGTGATATTGGTTTTGTCTTGGTCAATGTGGCAGTGTTATATTCAATATAGTAATTTCTTTGTTTTTTTACATTCATAACAATACTCTTACAAGACAATTTTTGTATGGTGTTTGTATGGTCATAATGGAGTTGATTATATTTTCTTAACAATGAAATTCTCCTCAATCTACTTTATATATGCGATGGCTCAGTATAATGGTGACAGTGGTCACTGTCATGGTGTGTGTATCAAGAGCTCTATCTCAGTGGTTTAATATTTATATTTTAGTGGTCCTATCATAGATTGTGTGCACAATAATTTGATATTCCACTGGGTAGTCATTGTGTTATAGTGCTTAGTCAATGCATTTTCAATCACAAAGGAGAGTCACAGTTTTCAGATGGTGATTTACTTATCTATTTTTGGATAAACAAGGGCAAGTGATAAGTTTAAGAAGAGCTTAAATTCAAGTACCTTGATGACATGGGGAGCAAGCTAGTTGATTACAAAAGTGCCAATGTCATGCTTCACATCCTATTGCTAATGGTAATGAATGTAATTCTTCAATCATAACTATGCTCCTGATCATAATAATCTCATATTATCTAATATTTTTGATGTACATACCATTTCTTTTTGTGCTAGTACCTGTATATGATAGTAGGCAGTCCAATCCACTCCTTTGACCTTGATGTCAAAGGGGGAGAGATTGTGGTGAAGTGTTTTGGTGAAGTAATGGTTTTTTCATCAATGATAAAGTGGAAGTTTCTTGCTAATGGTGTTTTCCAATTATGTCAAATTTCATTGATACAAAGGATTCCATTCAAAAGTTCACTTAATGCAATTCATGTTTTTGTTCATCATGCAAAGACAAGGTAGGAACAAATGTCAAAGATACGTGCATGATATGCCAAAGGTGATAGTAGGTATTTGTTCACTATTTTCCAAAGATATTTATTAATATGAATTTGATGCAAGTTGATCCAATGTGTTCATTCATTTCATAATGGTGTTCAAGTTGTTCAAAAAGAAATTTTGGTGCAACATTCCATGCAAAGTCTTTATTCTTTGTCACTGATCTCCAACAAATTGTTTCAATGTTGCCTTAGTACAAAGCACAAAATGCTTGGCATTGATATCATAGTGGTGTCCATGATTCATTGAGGTTCATGGTAAAGAACTTGTTTATGATCATAATACAAATTGGAAAGAGAATCTTCATTACAGGTTGTTTTCTTCAAAATTTTGTAGAGAGTAGGGTAATATGGTGGAAGTCCCACTCTAGGGTTTTTTGTTATTGGAATTTTCATACTTTCTAACCTAAAATCCTAAGACTCTTCTAAAACCTTAAATGAAGCTTGTTGTGCAAAATTAGTAACACGTTTAATTTATCATTTTTTGCAGGTGACTTGCTATAGAAAGTTAAAGGTTACTTAAGTAATGATTGAACCGTAGATTTTTGGCACCCCAAGGCTCTCTAGCTCTTCTAGGGTTTTTCACCTAAAAGGAGAGAGGTAGGACAAAAATGCTAGCAAGGTTCATTAAAATTATGTAATGAATGATGTTATTTAGGCTAAATGAGATTATCTAAGTGCAATTAAGTGATCTAAATGACTAATTATGTATGCAAAACTTAAGATTTATGCTATTCTGGAAAACATAGTATGATATGCAAACAAGGAAATGTGAATGAATAAATGCATAATACAAGGAGATGGGTTGAATCACTGTGCACCTGGGAAGGAATTGAGGAATTTGGAATGGTCTGAATGTTTTCTAAAATTACATAAATTAACTAGTTGGACTCATTCGCCCAGGGTGGCGAATTAGTCTTGCTTCTAATGAAAATTGTCAGAAGTAGGTTTCTAAGTGTTGTGATCTAGAATTTGACAAAACTTAGATTTTCAGCCTTAAGGTGGGACTCATTTTCCACTGCTGGTGAATTAGTCCTCTCCCAAAATTATGATAAATTAGGACACAACTCTGCAACACCAGATCTAAGGATGTCTGCTTGTCAGGTTGTTGAAGTCAATTCTGTAGGAAACATATAGAATATCTTCTCCAAGCTTGAAATATGGTTGATTTGACTTGAAGCACCTAGTTGACTTGTTGACCACTCTTCAACACCTATATTCTTGTTAAATCTACACACACAGGTCTGCAAACACACATGCAAGAGGGGAAAAATGGTTGAGGGTTAGAGAATAGGGGTTTGCCTTAGTCAAACCCAAATTTGGTAATCAAACCCTTAATGAAATAATGAAATGCAAGAGAATGATAATCATATAACATGCAAATGCTATCAACTTACCAAACCCTTGTTGAAGAAAATATGAAGTTGTGCCAATGGATGCTCCAAAATGCTTGATTAGTGCTTGATTTGATATTGTAAGATACTTGAATGCTTGAGATTGCTTGAATGTGATTTGTAAATGTAGGAGATTGAATACTTGAATGAATGGGGGTTAGAATGGATGTAAAAAAGCTTATTTATACACTCTTGTTCCTTAGTAACCCATTAACACCTCATCATAGGCCGACATCAAGTGATTTTGATTAAAAACCCAAAAGGAAATTTAAAATATTTTGAATTTGGAGCCAAGGGGGACTCATTTGCCACTTATGGCTAATGGGTCCCACCTTGGACTTGAAAGTGGGTGTCAGGCATTAAGTCATAAAGGGGTCAAATAAAGCATAAGAAAGGTGTAAATAGTGAAGTTATGACTAGAAAAATGTGAAATGTTGTTACAAGACATTACAACACTTCAAAATAGGACTTGATTGGTGATGAAGAGGTGATTTTTAGGTGAATTGTAATGAATAGAGTGTAGAAGATTGTAGAAATGTCTTACAACACTTCAAAACACCTTCACAAGACATCATTATTTAAATTTTAGTACCTAAATATCCATGTTCAAGCAATATTACAACATAAAGTTAGAGAAAAATAGACTAAACATCATGAACCAAGACCTAAAAGGCCATGAAAATGACAAGGGGCCATTTTTCTATAGCAAATTTATCCCCCACTTTAGTGAGAGGATGAACTTGCTTTAAACTCACACTAAAGTAGCCATGAACATCGAGAGGAGGGTTCAAATGTACTTACATTAGCAAGATGGAATGTCAATGATCAAGAGGGATAATCAAGCCCCTAGGATGAAGATCCCATGGAAAACTAAGCATAAGAAAAAAGGAACACACAAGTGTTGAAAAGAAAGAATCAGATGAAGTTTTGATCATTTTTCCAACTAGTTGTGGATTAGATCTAGGCTGATTGTTTGAAAGAGAGAATGTATACTCACTCTGGGGCAATAGAACACATGGTGGTCCACCAAGTGAGAAGGCCCAAAAGGTAAGATACATACACTAGTTGGTATGCGCTCACAAACACAAAGGTGGCTATGGGGAAAATCGTGTCATTGGATGGACCTCCTGCTCAACCATATCAAAGTTATACCTCCTGATAACTTTGACAAGGCACCATAAGGAAAATTTTAGTTTGTGCTTCATGAGACAAGCAAAACTTTGTATGCTTTGAACTCATGAACAAAGAGTAAGGTACCATATGCATGCAAGTTGCGTTATGCAAGATGGAAAATATGCAAAATGTAAAATGAAAAAGTGAAAAAATATAAAAAATATTTTCAAAGGATTCGTGTTAAGTTCATGCAAGGTCAGTCACTTAAGGAACGTTGTGTTTAATGTCTCCAAGAGAGGACCAATCAAAGAATAGTATATTCACAATTTAGGGGATGCAGTGTGTCGCATCAGGCCACCAAGAGGAATGTAATATGCTAAGATAGATTACACTTATGAAGGACATCACACCCAATGTCATCGACAAAGTGACAAATGCATCATATAAATGACAAGGCTACACTAGGAACTAAGAATGCAAATGAATTAATGGTAATGTATGCCCCCCACTTTAAAGGAATTGTTGCACACCGTTCTATGAGAAATTACTTTAAAGTAGCAAAGGGAAAATGCAAAAAGAAAATAAGACATGAGAGCCAACTCAGAAAGCCCTATGCCAAGTCATATGTTTCTAAGTAAGGCTATGTCATGTCAACAAAAAAGAAAATCAAAAGAAAGGGAGTTGCCCCCCAAAAAGGAACACACCAAATACATAAGAGATCTATGTATTTGGGGTCAGTATGTTCATTGCTACAATGTTTTTATTAAAGAGATTCAAACTATCATCATTCCCCAAAGCACATAAAACTAGAAGAATGACACAAAGAGAGCAAAAACAAAATGGTAAAAACACAAAATTGTGTCACACTTTCGGCCAAATAAATAGTTCTGAAGGAAATATTTTCTATTGGAAAGGTTTTAGCCAAATAGGTTTCGGCTGAAACCACGTGGACTATTACTTGGCACATAGGTTTCAGCCAAATAAGTTTCACTTGAATCCCAAAAAAAATAAAAAATTCCTTTCCTGCTTTGAAATTGGCTATGAAATTGGATTTTTTAATGTGTGAGGTTTCTATAGAAAGGGTTTCAGCCAAAACCCTTTCTATAGAAACTGTTTCTACCGAAACTTTCTATGTGGCATCCTAGTTGGCAACCAACTCAACCTTTTTCAGAATTTTCTAAAACTTTCAACTTTAGCTAAGTATTTCTTTAGTCAGAATAATGTTTAAAAAAAAAAAACCCTTTTATAGAGCTTAGAGTGGTGAATCCGAATATATATATTTTTAAATATTTTGATTAATTTTTAATATATTTCATTTTTAAAATAATGCAAGTAGGTTGTTAAAGTTAAAAAAGAGGCTGAATAAAAATAAAAAAATAAAAATAGTAAAACATATAATTTAAAAAAAAAATTATATGTGGCACAAGAGGAGAGAGTTTTCTTCAAAAGGGTGTAATTTATTTTTTGAAAATTGGGTATGTGCATGATCATAATGGGCTAAAAAGTGGTGATATGATGGGTATGTGTAGGGTATGTGGCTGACAACTTTATTTCAACCAAAAATTGATGAAACAAAAAGGGTTTTTAAACGAGATTTTTAGCTTTCCACCAATATAAATTATGCTTTACTATGAATTTAATAAATTATTATTATTCATTTTCTATTTGAATCATGAGTAAAGTCTTAATTGATAGGCTAATTGAGAAACATCTATAGCTTTCAAATGGTATCACATTTTTTGAATCTGAAATATGTGTCACATTCTATGATTCACATGCTATAGGATTAAAAAAAATTGAATTTCATGAAGTTTTGACCAAGTTAAGGTGGTCAGACATACGTTTTTTTATATTTTTTAATTTAAGTTGTAATAAAAAATTCATAATTAATTATTTACTTGGAAAAAAATTACAAAAAAATATGCATCACATCTGGACATGATTCCTCTACTTATATCTAAAATCTTATAAAAAAATATTATCATTTTATTGTGGTTAGGGTGGTCAGACATACACCTACTTATTTTTTCCCTGAAATTTAAGTACTACTGCATTGAAATTTCAATTTTTTACCAAATAGATTTTTTTTTTAAATAAACCTAGCAGTAGTTTAGAAACTACATTTAGTTTGCTATAGATTCTATTGTTACATATTTTTGAAATAATATAGATAACTTATTCAAATTTTTACATCAAGTTTCCTAACTCTAATTTTTTTGAATTTTTTGCCACTTAAGGGCCTGGTTTTTCCATGATGATCCTACACATATGCAATTATTAAAAAAATTAACAATAGTTGACATCCTATGAAAACTGTAAAATTCTAACAACTCTAACTTTAAAACATTATTATGAGATAAATATACATCAAAATTTGAATTTTTTTTCCATGCACAAGATATTGAAGTTACCTATTTGGGGAAAAAAATTAGGGAGAAATGAGGTTTTTTCAATTTGTTTCTTGACGTCCCATGAAGTCATTTTTTTATGAAATTTTCAGCATTCCAAGATTTTTCCTTAAATTGATAAAAATATAATGAAATTTTTTTTTAAATTTTTTTGAAAAATTACAAGAATAAACTTTATCAAAAGTTCTACATTTCATTAGTTTACACCATTTTTAAATTCAAAACATAAAAACTACTTTTATGTGGTTGAAGTTCATAATTTTTTTTGTGGTTGATTGATTCCTTTATAGAGTGTGACAAATGTTTGTGCTTTTACCCAAAGGAAAAATAAATTTTGTTTTTGGTCAACATGGAAGAGACATTGTGGTCTCAATGCTTTGCATCATCCCCAAAAGGAAAACACAAGCGAAAAGAAAACGAAAAGGAAAAACCAAAGGAAAATATTTTTGGTCAACATGAAAGAGACATTTCAGCCTTAATGCCTTGCATCATCCCCAAAAGGACAAACACAAGAAAAAGATAGAGGAAAAAGTAAAAGGGACCGATTGGGTCAACATGGAAGAGACATAGGGTGTTTCAATGCTTTGCATCATCCCCAGAAGGAGAACACAAAACAAAAGAAAAAAATACAAGGACCTTTTGGGTCAACATGGAAGAGACTTAGGGTGTCTCAATGTTTTTCATCATCCCCAAAAGGAAAACACAAAACAAAAGAGAAAAAAACAATGCATAACATATAGAAGAATAGAGGTACAAATAGAAGAAGTGTACAAAGAGAGGGAACATCAAACGCACATTATGGGGGAACACAATACACACATAAAAGAAAAATGAAAAAGGAGCAAGTAATGCAAATGGAAGTCAACCATTAATTAAGTTATTGGTTTCTCAATCTTAAGTAGCTAAGGGGAAAGGAATACCATATTTAAGAGACAAAAATAAGTGCATTACAAGGAGAAGACTAACAACTTCTTGCCCCCAAAAAAGTGTAAAGGCAAGAATGAGCCAAGGTGAGTGATGTGAAAGGATCATGCAATAGTGAGAATAGTAAATTCTACAACTACAACATGATAGAGGGATTTAGTTTTTATGGAATAAGAGGAAAGCAATAGGTATTACTGAAATGATACTTATTCAGTATGTCTTTCAATGTCCAACATTCTTTGGTTTGATGTCCAAGAATGTGATGATATTTGTAAAATGGTATATTATAATCTTTAGGACAAATAACCAACCTATTCATAGGTGGTAAAAGTATAAGACCTTTGTTTAAAAGAAATTGAAGTCTCCTTTCACATTCAGTTGGAGGATGTGTAGGAAACTTTAGTTTGTTCAATTTGTAAGGTTTTTTTTGTTTGTTGGATTCTCTTGTATCATGAATGGAAGGAGGAAGAGGACCCATGGGGATCCTACCATCAATGCTATTAGAATCGGGTAATGATTGTTCACATGGAAGGAGAATGTTTATGTCAAGAGGAGAATCAAAGATCATTGTACCATCATCCTAAAGTCTCCAATATTCAAAAGGACATCTATAAAGATGAGAAGGATCTTGATATCTTAATCTTGTTGTGTTTTCTTTAGTTGATTTTTTTTGAGAAGTTGGTGAATGCCATGTTCATGTGTTGTGTCACAACCTTGTTTACTTAGGATAGTAAAGCCTTTACCATATATGTTTCCTCACGGTTTATGGGAGTGTTTGTGACTTTGTGATCATAGAATGGTTGAGTTTTTTTTAGAGGAACTAGATCCACTTGAGGGAGGAACCTTAGGTCCTTCATTGATTTCAAGATGTAAGTATGCAAAGTGACTAGGAGGTGCAATAGTAGGAAGATTTTGTGACTTCATGGATGGATAGAAGGCTACATTGGCTTCTAGGTTATGAAGGAATTCATTGTAAAACATGTTCATGCTATCATCATCTTCTCCAATGATGTCTACTTCACGAGGAGGACAATCATGAGGAGTTGAAGGAGCATGAGGCAACTCAATGCCATTAGGGTCACAGCCAAAGGCACAATTGGACATGTCTACCAAGGATTTTAAGGAATTCTAGAACTTATTGAAAGAAAATGCCATTATGCAAGTAAACTAAGATACAATAAATGACTAAAAAAAGAGATTTTGGAAATAAAAATAGAAAGAAACTACTAAAAATCATAATGCAGAAAAATGCCAAAAATGTCTGAAAATGTTGTGTAAAAAGTGCACGTGGACTGATTTGCCCAAGGTGGCGAATGAGTCCCAGTATGATATTTTTTTTTTGTTTTTCAGAAATTTTAATGTGATTCTAATATTTTTTTTTAGAATGTAATGAAGGATTCAGATGTCGATTTTTAGTTATTTCAATTATATGCAATGCAAAAATGAAATCTAAATGAATGTTTCACTAATACAATTTTGAGAAACCCTAGAATGCAAGAAAAAAAAAACCTAATTGAATGTTGATGCAATTGTAATCTAGGATGTAAATGAAATTAGAAATGCAAAGTTTTCAAAATGCAAGTTCACCAAAATGAACTATAGATTTATTGCACCACAAGGCTCTCTTGCTCTTCTAGGGTTTTTCACCTAAAAGGAGAGAGGTAGGCCAAAAATGCTAGCTAGGTTCATTCAAATTATGTAATGTATGATATTATTTAGGCTAAATGAGATGATCTAAGTGCAATTAAGTGATCTAAATGACTAATTATGTATGAAAAACTTAAGATTTATGCTATGTTGGAAAACATAGTATGATATGCAAATAATGAAATAAGAATGAATAAATGCAAAATAGAAGAAAACGGGTTGAGTCAATGTGCACCTAGGTAGGAATTAAGGAATATGGAATGGTTTGAATGTTGTCTGAAATTATAGAAATTCACTAGTGGGACTCATTCGCCCAAGGTGGCGAATTAGTCTTGCTTCTAATGAAAACTGTCAGAAGTAGGTTTCTCAATGTCGAGATCCAGAATTTGACAAACTTAGATTTCCAGCCTTAAGGTGGGACTCAATTTCCACTAGTGGTGAATCAGTCCTCTCCCAAAATTCTGAGAAATCAATTGACAAGTCTACAACACTAGATCTGAGGATGTCTACTTATCAGGTTGTTGAAGTCAATTCTACAGGAAATAGACATAATACCTTCTCCAAGCTTAAAATATGGTTGATTTGACTTGAAGCACCTAGTTGACTTGCTAAGCACTATTCAACACCTAAATGCTTGTTAAATCTGCATACAAAGGTCTACAAACACACATGCAAGAGGGGAAAAATGGTTCAGGGTTAGAGAATAGGGATTTTCCTTGGTTAAACCCCACTTTGGTAATCAAACCCTTAATGAAACAATGAAATAAAAGAGAATGATAAACAAATAACATGCAAGTGCTATCAACTTACCAAACCCTTGTTTAAGGAAATATGAAGTTGTGTCAATGGATGCTCAAAATGCTTGATTTGATATTGTAAGATGCTTGAATGCTTGAGATTGCTCAAATGTGATGTGTAAATTTAGGAGATTGAATACTTGAATGAATAGGGGTTAGAATGGATGTAAAAACACTTATTTATACACTCTTGTACCTTAGTAAATTGTTAATACCTCATCACAAGCCGACATCAAGTGATTTTGAATAAAAACCCGAAAGGAAATTTAAAATATTTTGAATTTGGAGCCAAGGGGGACTCATTTGCCAACCATGGCGAATGGGTCCCACCTTGGACTTGAAAGTGGGTGTCAGGAATTAAGTCATAGCTAATGTTATTTGTTGGTTTTACATTCAAAAATACACTTAATTAAGCTTTATTAGGGCATAAAGGGGTCAAGTAAAGCATAAGAAAAGTGTAAATAGTGAAGTTATGCCTAGAAAAGCGTGAAATATTATTACAAGACTTTACAACACTTCAAAATAGGACTTGATTAGTGATGAAAAGGTGATTTTTAGGTGAATTGTAATGAATAGAGTCTAGAAGAGTGTAGAAATGTCTTACAACACTTCACAACACCTTCACAATACACCATTATTTTAATTTTAGTACTTAAATATGCATGTTCAATCCATATTACAACATAAAATTAGAGAAAAATAGACCAAACATCATGAAACAAGACTTAAAAGACCATGAAAATGACAAGGGGCAATTTTTCTATGCCACAATGATTGAAGGGTTTAAGCTCGTTTATCAACTAGTCCCCTCTCCTAGGCTTTATCAGCATGGGAGGTTAAGGTAACGGCTTAAAGAAAGAGCAATGAACAACATTTAATTATTTTTTTGGCATGTTATAAGAATCAAGAGTCTGTATTTAAAGTTGAATAACAATTATTTCTCGAAGTTGTATTTTGATAGGTGCATGGTTGTCATATCTCTTGGAGAAGTTTCAAATGGTTGTTTTTGAAGACATTTATTTTACCACCCAAAGAAAATAAAAGGATCTTATTTGTTTGATAGTATGGCACCAAACCTTAGATAAATGAAAAATATTTGATGTCCTTTTGTATTCTAATGGTCTACGAGTTTTTTTTTTTTAAGATCAAATGTTTTTTGGTGAGTATGGTATGTATTTTTTGATTGAAAAAATGATGATAGGAAGATATAACAAGATTTTCTTCTACAATTCAAGATGAACCTTTATGAAGAGGAGATACATAGAAGAAAACTAAAGTAACAGGTTAAAGTGTTGAATGGTATCTTTGTATGACTGAAATCATGAAGTTTGTTTCTTTTCTATGTAGATTGGTTTGATCTAAATGAGCACTTATGTGTTTGAAGTGTCATGGAAATAAAAAAAATGTATGAATTTACATAACAAAGTTCTTTTTGTACAAATGTCTACATGAGAATGTTGATTAGCCTAATAGTGGAAAAGAATGTTCTCTCATATATTTATTTATTTAAAGGATGGTTACAGTGAGTGTGTTAGCAAAGATTGAGAATACTCTATTCATGTATACATGAGTTTATATCTTGATTGTATTTGTAAATGAAAAGTGATAGAAGTCTAATTGGAAGTACAAGAACATTATGAATATTTGTGTGACAATGCTATTATTGTATATGTGGAGACATGAACTTATTTATCAGTGCCATGTGTATTTTTCTAAAGGAAGGGATATTAGAGTGATATCATGAAAAGTAAATTTTTTTGAGTAAAGTTAGTTTTTAGAACTAAATACTTTGATTGATGAATTAGTGTTACATGATATACATGAATAAGGGAGTTGGAGTTTTCTTAGTGAAGAGATTGAGTAGTGGGTTGTATGGAAACATAGTAACCCTTTGAGTTTTGTTTATTTATCCTAAAGTGATGTGTGTTTAGATAGCCAGGCTTGTTTCAAGCCAGTGTGGCAGGTTGGTTTTCTAGCGAGGCTTGTATTTCCAGTGAGGCAGGTTGGTTTGCTACTGAGGCTTGTATTTCCAGTGAGGTAGGTTGGTTTGTCAATGAGTCTTGCATTACCAGCGAGGCAGGTTGAGTAGCAAATGAGGCTTGTATTGCTAGTGAGGTAGGTTAGGTAGAAAGTGAGGCTTGTATTTCTAATGAGGCAGGTTGAGTAGCCAATGAGGCTTATTCTATTCCCAGTGAGGCATGTAATATGTAATCAAATTTTTTTTATCTAGTGAGGCTTAATGAAGCAAAGCTTCAAAGTGATTTTTCACCCTTTTAGGGTTTTCCACTCATAAAACATGTGTTATGCTTTCTCTTGGTGGCATGCTTTATTGTGCCAGATTAATCATCTCTAATTTAAGTGTTATATTCATATTTGCATATGGGTATGTGCAGGATCATGATGGGCCAAAAAGTGGCAATATGATGGGCATGTGTAAGGTATGTGGCTAACGAGTCCTTTTTTTTACCCAAAATTGATAAAACAAAAAGGGTTTTTAGAGGAGATTCTCAGCGTTCCACCAATAAAAATTATGCTTTACTTTGAATTTAATAAATTATTATTATTTATTTTCTATTTGAATTATGACTAAAGTCCTGATTGATAGGCTGATTGAAAAACATCTATAGCTTTCAAATGGTATCACATTTTTTGAATCTGAAACATGTGTCACATTCTATGCTTCGCATACTATAAGATTAAAAAAAAGTGAATTTCATGAAGTTTTGAACAAGTTAAGGTGGTCAAACATCAAGATTTTAATATTTTTAAAAGTTGTAAAAAAATCATAATTAATTATTTACTTGGAAAAAATTACAAAAAATATGCATCACATCGAGACATGAGTCATCTACTTATATCTAAAATATCATAAAAAAATATTATCATTTTATTGTGGTTAGGGTGGTTAGACAGACACCTACTTCTTATTTTTTCCTGTTCAATTTAAGCACTCTGCAATGAAATTTCAAATTTTCACCAAATAGATTTTTTTTAAATAAACCTAGTAGATTAGAAACTACACTCAATTTTCTATAGATTCTATTCTTACATATTTTTGAAATAATATAGATAACTTATTCAAATTTTTATGTCAAAATTCCTAACTATGATTTTTTAAATTTTTTGCCACTTAAGGGCCTATTTTTTCCATGATGATCCTACACATACCCATATCTTTGTGACTCCTTCAATATATGATATCTAGATTGTTTGAATTATTTTCAATAGAGCCTCTTTGAATGATCAAGTGAGTGAAGTTTTAAAATTGTTTTTTCATTTGACCACTAATTCACCTTCCCTCTTAGTGGTCGTGCACTCCAACAATATCCGTCTTCAATTGAATTCCAAACTCCAAACACTAGTGAAAGAAGGAAATATTCCATCCTAGTTTTCCAAAATGCATAATTTGTCCCATCAAACAAGGGAGACTCCTTCAAGTGTTTTCCATCTAGATCTACCTCAAGTGGTTAAACTTCTTCCAAGGAACCTTTCTCTTATAACAATTGTTAGATATAGAGGATAATTGAAAGGGGGTGAATTAGTTGTACATTAAAACATCATAACCCTCATTAACATTTAGATATTTATTATCCCTCAAACCCTTAATTAGATTCAACATGAAAGTAAATAAGTGAAACACCAACACATCAAGAAACCATGCACAATAGAACACCAAATTTATGTGAAAAACCAAAGACGGGATAAACAATAGTGAGGATTAGCTCAGAATATAAAGTTGTAACAACACCAAATACAATAGGCTCATTGCTAAAGGGATTGATACCCAAAATAAAGAAGGGCTCACTACTAATGGCTCACTACCGGATTAGAAAGAAGAAAGAAATAAACTATTACAAAGAGAAATCCATCTCAGAGCAACAAGAATATCCACCACAAAAAATTTGAACCATCCACAACCTCCATCTCATTGCCTTCAGTAACTTTAGGTACAGTAATAATGTAAATCCTTCTACTCACTACTTTAAAGTTGTAGGAATTAAGCTCCCACTCATATCACCATACTTAATCAAATTTGCATCTTTTGCACACCTTCAATAGATCCATACTCATCTCCAAAAATTTACCTTCCTTATATACTATCCTCAACCTTGAAAATATTCTCCAAGGTCGATTATGCACTACAATACAAAATAGGTTGGTACCAAACACTTCTGTAATGGAAAGAAGTGAAGGAAGATAGCACCATGGGTTAACTAGGACCCAAATATATATCACCATGTTTTGACATGCTTCCATAAACAACACACCACTTCTATAATTAGCACTAACACACCATGTCATCCAATCATGTATTAATGCCCCTAACAATTAAAATTTCATGCTTAACCAAGTCCAAAGATAATTTTTTGGAACACATCAAAACACTCCAAAATATCCATACATCTCAAAATATTCTAGCATCATCAAATTATTTTGCAACTCTGGCAAAACCACCTGAAACTGAGAACACCATCATTTTGTGCAACCAAGCACATTGGCACAAATAGCCAACTCACTAAAAAACCTCATGGAACACCTAAGCAGTTGAAACCTCAAGGGAAAGTACATAAAAACATTATAATTACATCCTAAAATATGTAACACAAGAAACCTCAATTTGGAGAAATGCAGAGCAATCTCATTTCTCCTAAATAACCTTCTTCATAAACACACACTAGTGAACACAACTTTTATTTTCTTATGATCTAGAACCTGCAACTCTAAGTATAACACCTTTGTATAACTCTAATCAACATATTAAAATCACATATGAATAAATTCAATCATGAATAAATGTGGAGCACAACATTGAAAATCACTCTGTCACACTATAATCTCTTTTATTCAAATTTTCTCAAAAGTACTTGGAAACCAAGTGATCCAATGAAAACTGCAACACTACTAACATGTCTTCAACATATCTAGAGAATTTGTAATACTTCGTATTAACCACAACACATCCATGCTACAAGAAATATCATCAACACAAGCAGGTTCCAACAATCTCCATAGCTATGACAACACCAACATCCTTCCAACAACTTCAAACATATTCTCCATATAGTTGACATCAATGACCAACACCAACAACTGTTGACATCAATGACAACACCAACAACATACTTGCAACATTAACTTGAGTGTGATATTGTAATAGTACATTAATTGTACTTAGTTAATTTATTTTTAATTATATATGATAAGTGAATAAGTTAGACATTCTCATTCTTTCATGGGATTCAATTTTTTTTCCTATCCTCATAGATTTGGAAACTTGGAATTAGCAATTCCTATATTTTTTAATCTTTTTCCTCTTCCTCATCCTCATTATATTTAAAATTATGAGAGTATATATTGTAACTCTTTCCTTTCTTAGTAAATAATCGAACAATCTATTATGAGATTTTTTATTTATCTTGTAAGTGAAACTAACTCTGCTATGCTATTTTGATTTCATTATCATAACTCTCTCTTGCTAAATAATTGCACAAAATTTTAAATTTAGAAGAATGTTGCTCTAATAATTTTGCATAACCTACATACTTTAAGAATTCATACTTCTCATTATCTCAACCAAAAAAAATTTAGAATAGCATCATGGATTTATCTATGTTATAAAAAAAATCTTGATTTTTATTATGTTAGTCAAATGACAATTCTTTTTACAACTAGATTTGTTATGTACTTTACACTTTATATCAAAATGGGATGATGTAAGAGAACTCTTAGAATGGGAACCTAAAAAAAGAGCACAAATATGCCAAGTTTCCTATAATTATATTATATTTTGCTTTTATGTGTAGTTATTTAGTGGGATAAGAGAATGGTTATGTGTCTACTATCAACCAATGTATAAATTACCAATCTTTAAAAATAATCGAATAGATTTTAAGTTCTTTTAATATTTATTTTAAAATCACAACTTCAAAAGGGACACACTCATTTTTTTTGCTAATTAACCAATGACACAAAATAATATATTTTTAAACTAATAAACATTTTAGAATGAAAAAATACTATCTAATAAACACCTCTCTATTTGTATTTATTTTATTTTTCTTTTCCTTGAAGAAAATATAATAAAAGTGACCCACTTCTGATATCAAGGCAATCTCCATCTAATAGCACAATATTTTGGGTTATCAAACTAAGTAATTGAAAATGTTAGCATACACTATTGATCTTGTAAAATGATTGAATTATTCTAAAGTGTTTTGGTTACTCTGTTTTAAAACTTCATGACTTCAAAGGGTAAGTGCACCAAGATGGTTCCCAAAAAAGGGGCTTAAGTGGCCACTTTTTTTCTGAAATCAGGAAATACTGACCTTGGACGTGAAATTGAGGATAGCTACACTCAAAATTTTTTGATGGAACAAAAACAAGGATTGAAGTGCTCCGAGTCTAATTTCTAAACTACTAATTTATTTTGAAAATGGTTGAGATTAAGGGGTTCAAAAGAGGGAC
>VDFB02130451.1:0-13453 GCA_007258455.2 Sequoia sempervirens
TAGAAGAAGGAAAATAAGAAGAAACGAAAAAGGAGATGCAAACTGAAGATGAAGAAGCTCCGGAAAGGATTCCTAAAACTCCTAAGTATGTGTAGAAGAATCATTTTGAAGATCAGATCATTAGTGATAAGATTAGAGGTGTACTGATAAGGAGAAAAGATGTTATGATAGAATAATAGGTTAATTTGTGTCTACTTTCCAAAGTAGAACCTAAGATAATGATTGAAGCATGTAAGTATGAGAATTGGACCAAAGATATGGAAGAGGAATTGATGAAGATTGAGAAGAATCGAACTTGGGAATTAGTCCCGAGACCAACAAACAAGAATTTAATAGGAACTAAATGGGTATTCCAAAACAAGCTAAATCAAAATGGAGAATCTATTAGAAATAAGGCTAGACTTGTGTGTAAGGGATACTCACAAGTGGAAGGAATAGATTTTGAGGAGATATTTTCTCTGGTGGCAAGAATGGAGACCATTAGAATGTTTTTGGCCTTTCCAACACATAAGGGGTTTAAGGTTTATCAGATGGATGTGAAGTCTGTATTCTTGAATGGTGAGTTAGAAGAAGAGGTATACATTGAACAACTAAAAGGATTTTAGTTATCAAACAATCCTAATATGGTTTTCAGATTTAAGAAGGCATTGTATAGAATGAAGCAAGATCCCAGAGCTCCGTATGAAAGATTGGACAAGTACTTGTTGCAGTAGGGATTCAATAAAGGTACCACATATAGCAATCTATATTTTAAAGTTGAAGGAAAACAAATCCTAATTATGGTAGTGTATGTTGATGACACAATCTTTGGGGGAAATGAAGATATGTGCAAGAGATTTATAGAAGATATGTAGAAAGAGTTTGAGATGTCTATGTTTAGGGAGATGAATTTCTTCCTTGGCTACAAAAATAATCAAACAAAAAAAGGAATATTCATTTCACCATCAAAGTATGCCAAGGAAATTCCAAAGAAGTTTGGAATGGAAGGCTCTAAACCAGTATGTACTCCTATGGTTACTGGTTGCAAGTTGACAAAGAATGATAAATCTCCTAAGACTGATTAGAGCAAGTATAGATCAATCATTGGTAGACTACTATATGTAACTAATACAAGACTAGACATCATGCATCCAGTTTGTCTTATGGCCAAATTTCAAGAAGATCCTAGAGAATCACATGTGGTAGGAACACGAAGAGGATATTTAGATATTTGCAAGGCACTCCATGTTATGGTCTATGGTATCCAAAGGATATTGATTTCTCTTTAAGTGCCTATACTAATGCAGATTGGGTAGGTTGTGGAGATGAAAAAATAAGTACAAGTGAAGGTGTTGTCTTTCTTGGAAGAAGATTAGTTTCATGGTTGAGTAAGAAGTAGGAATCAATATCATTATCTACTATAGAAGTAGAGTATATTGAAAAAACTATAGAAGCAGAGTATATTTCATCATCTTACTACACACAGGTGTTGTGGATGAATCAAACATTGAAGGATATCATAATTTCATATGATGAACCTATTTTTATCATGTATGATAATACAAGTGCTATCAAAATATCAAAGAATATGGTGATGCATTCAAGGACAAAGCATATATCTCAATCAAGTATCACTTATTAAGAGAGAAGGTTACAAAAAATAAAGTGAAGCTGGAGTATGTCCCTACAAAGGATCAAGTTACAAATATCTTCACAGAGGCTTTGAGTATCTCCAACAGAAGTTAGGGGTTATTTTCCCTCCTTATTTCACCTGGAGGTGTAAGATTGTGCATCATTCTGGTGGAACAATTCAAGATTTATTCTTTTGTTCTAGACTGATGAAGACTACCTCTTAGGGGGAGTAGGCAGTAGTATTGTTGGTTAGTGAAGTCAAATGGAGCATATTTTGTGACCCTTAGGGGGAGAGTGCCAAAAAGTGAGTGGAGTGAAGAGAGAGTGCAATTGCTTGTTGTTGTTGCAAGTGGTGTATGAAGGTGTTTCCCCTTGAATTTTGTCAAAGGAGGAGAGAAAAAGAGTTCAATATAGCAAAGAGAGTTGGATGAGTAAATGGCCCTTTTCCATTGATGTAAAAAGGAGGGAGAGAATTTGAAAAACATGGAAAGAGTTAGTATAATTTATGAAAAAATTATTGTCTAAACAAATAGGAGAGAGCTAGTGTTGTAGTCTATAAAGAGAGAGTATGAAGAGTAGATATTTTCCCCAGTCAGGGGGAGTGTTTCTTGTTGCAGAGTTGTTGGTTTCTTTTTTTGTTGATGGTTTTTCAAAAAAATGGTGTTTCCATCAATGACAAAGGGGGATATTGTTCGAAGCTTGAGTTGTTTGAGTTGTTTGGGTGTTGTCATTGATGTCAACCCATTGTATAAAGAGTATTGGAATGTTGTTGGTGTTGATGATGTCAACCCCTAGCATTGGAATTGTTGGTATTCATGTCAACACAATGTTTTTGGTGTTGTCATTGATGTCTTGCTTTAGTATAGTTGCAGAAGTTATGTTTGGAGAGATAGTTATATGTGCTATAGTTGATTAGAGATATTGTAGATGCTCCAGATGTGTTGTAGAGATGTTAGTACTTTTATTGATGTGGTTGGTTCACTTGGTTTCCAAGTGATTTTGAGAAAATTTGAATAAAAGAGAGTTTAGAGTGATAGAGTGGTGTTCAATGTTCTGCTTTGTATTAATTCATGGTTAAATATATGCCTGCATGGTTTAGATATTATGAATTAGAGGTTTTTAGAGGTTCTACATCCATATTTTAAGATTATGGATCGTACTGCAATGAAATTTGTGTTTGACAATATGTTTTCCTAGTAAAACGGGATGTTTGGGAGAAATGAGATTGCTCCACATTTCTCTGCAATGAAGGTTCTTATCTTACGAATCTAGGAACATGATTATATATTCTATATCTACCTTCCCTTGAAGTTTCAAGTGTTGAAGTGTTTTGCAAGGTTATTTGGTGTGTTGGATGTACTAGTGTGTCTAGTTGCACAGAATGAAGGTGTTCTTAAGTTTCAAGTGGTTGCAATAGTAGTGGTGAATATTTTGATGACGTGGAATATTTTTAGATGTTTTGAAGTGTTTTTTATGTGGTCTGTGAGATTTTTCTAGACTTGGAGAAGTGTTTGTAGTCACTTGTTAGTGTTAGTGCAGGTTTGGCCAACCTAGTGTTCTAGTGCTAATTGTGGAGGATGATTATTATTTTTGGAAGTGTTGAGAAGTGTTTCAATTCATATTTGGGTCCCAGTTAAGTTTTTGCATGGTTTTCCTTCACTTTTTTATATTTTGGAAGTGTTTGGTGCTAACCTATTTGATGTTGCACAGTTGAGGTGCATACATTTCTTTAAGGCCAACCTAATTGAGATTATTTTAGGTCGCAAATGGTATAAATACAAGGTGAGTTGTGTGGATCAAGTGTAGATAAGGTGTGTATTGTGAAAGATGTGAATGTTATCAAGTGTGGTGATCTAAGTGTGAGCTTTAATGCCTATGACTCCCAAATGCAATGAGCAAAAGGTGTCTATGTTTTAGTCTTTTGGATGAGTTGTCTGTGCTTCAATGGAATTGTACCTTCAGCATAAGAGAGATGCATTGTTAGTAGTTCAAATTGGTAGTGATCCACCCCTTCTATCTTCTTTCTTGTAGATTTTAATTCATTTGGAAGTGAGCCCTTCTTTATTTTGGGTTGTGAGCCCTCTAGCAATGAGCCTATTATATTTGGTGTTGCTATCACTTTATATTGTGAGCTAATCCTCATGAAAAAATTTTCCTTCTTGGGTTTTCCATGTAAATCTGGTGTTCTCATGTGTTTGGATGTGTTTGCATTACTATTTCATATATTTAAATTCTGCTAATGCATGATAAGGGTTTAGTGGTTGTTAAGGGTTTAAGGGATAATATAGATCTAAATATTATGAGGGTTTCCTTTGGATTTTAACGCATAACCACCTCTCACTTCACCCCTCACTTCTTTTGGCGCAATCCAATCATAATATCTTCAGGAACTACAGTCCGAAATGATCCGAAAGCGAACGATTGAAACACGAAATCCGATATCGATAAAACGCGATGTGATGATCAGACGACGCTCCTGGTCGATGACCCAACATCTCATGACTTGCGGTCTGATCTCGGTGGACCGGGCCCCATCCATCCCATTCAACGTTCCGGATTAGGATCTTTTACTCTCCACTCTTTAAAGTGGAGCAGAAACAATATTTTTTATGAAAATGCAATGAATTAGGTGAATTGGGGTGAAATTGGCAATGCATAGCGAAATCTAGAAGTTTCAAGATGGACTATTAGAAATAGGAACCAAATATGAATAGAGGTCGTAGAGGATGGTTTCACATAGAAATTTAAGGTGAAACTAGTTGAACAAGGGTGAGGGATACCTTGAATAGAATTATACAGATTTTAAATTTTAGATTATACATAGGTGAAGTAGATTATTTAGGTCCTTTTCTATGAAAACCCATCTGAGAATTGACAAAGTTCAAAAAAAGAATATACTCTAATTTGATTATTAGAGGTACATGAAGGAATGAATGATAGATTTTAAGCATTCAAAGGAGTTGATGGAAAAAATAGTTGCATACGTGAGTTCCCCCCAGGAGGTATGAGGTAGGGTAAGGTGCTGATAAAACAAATATGTCAATAAAATGGTGGAAATATGTGTCTAGTTTTTATTTTTCAAGGAACAAAGTGTATTAAGTGATCTACTTTTCCAAACACACAACATTTACAAATTGAAATGAAATAACTCAAATCTACTACCCTAAACAAGGAAAATTAAATATGAAACAATGTAATTAAGACAAATATTTTATGATTTTCATCTAAATTAAATTCATCAATGATGTTTAATGTTTAATGAACAAAGAGTGTAAATGCTTTAATTTTGAAAAAAAAATGTATATCACTAGCAAGATATTCAAATAACCTTAATTTTTTATCAATTTTTAGAATGTATGCTAATAGATTAGAGAATTCAAGTGTAAGATATATCGGGCTCACCAAAATATAGTGTAAAATAATAGATCCTAGATATAACTAGTATATTAACTTGGATCAATCTTATTTTTCCCTAACATTAAAACTCAAACCAATAAGGGTATTAAGATTGACGAACAACCTAGAAGGAGGGCCAATCTACCCTAGGTTTAGCTCCTTTGTTGCCAATAAAATTGATTAATTTAATGTGAATTTATTGACCTAATTTACTATAAATACCTAATCTGAAAACATGAATTATTCACATAGATGAAAATGAAAATTGACATAATAGCTACATATTTGAGAAATAAAGAAAAAAAGGAACATGCACATGAAAATGAACCTAAATTTGAGGGTCAAGGGTGTGGGTCCCCTTGACCAAAATTGATTCTTTTTGGGATCTTCAAAAATCAGATGACATGTCACAATCTATTTTGTATTTTCTTGTAGCTTTTTTCTAACAATTTTTTTGGATCCAACATGCACACATGAAAAGAGAGGGAAAGTTTGTGTTGTATAGGGGATTTCCTAAGTCAAACCCCATTTTTTTGTTTCCACCTCCACAAACAAAAAATATGATGATAAAGATGGCTTACCCTAGTTTGGGTAGAGGCCAAATAAATAATAAATGACTGTAAAAAAAATGATAATTGATAATGATACCTTAGGTATGAAATGTCTATCGAAGTGATGTCCACACCATAATTTTCCACCAAGAGTTGATAATGAATTATTGAATTTCTTTGAAATCCCACAAAAGGTTAGTCCACATAACACAATAGATTGTTGTAGATAGCATATAAAGGATTTAACTCAATACATCTTCATGAAAGTGCATAATTGATCATAATAATTCCTTGTTCATAATGCTTCTTTTTTCATGTTCAAATGAGAGGGAAACTTATTTATATATGCATCCCAATTAATATTTCTAGATATAGGTTGACCTAGGATCCTTTTTAAAGCTCCAAGGACTGACACCAAAATTTTAATTATTAAAATAGCTCACCTTTAGGTTAGGGGTGCCCTAACCCTTGATTGGGTGTTTTTTTCCCAAAATTTTCAAGATGTTGGGGAATTTAATTTATTTTTCCAATTTCTAGCCCCAAAATGAATAAATTATTGATGTAATTAATGTTATAGGAAAAATAGGGTTTTAACATAGTGTGAAATTATCAAAGGTGACAATTTACAACAATACACATAATATCATGAGATGTAGGAAAGATATCATCACTAGGGATAACAATATCATAAGTGGGCAATGGAGGTGTAACATCATCCCTTTATACATCAAAAAATATATCATTGACGTAAGAGCTAAATTAGTGTTATAATCCATAGAATACATTTCATCCTCATTGTAGACATGCAAAATTCACATTATGCATTCGATCAGATTCGGTCAAATTAGCTCTTACATTAGGCAAATTCATCACTTTCATCCATTCATTAAATAAGTTCATTTATCAAATAAATCTTAGCATTCAACCTTCATCTGTTAACTGACCAACTGACCATGAACACCAACTGACCGCAATCAATTTGGTATATTTCAACTGCATGATGCTTCCAACAGGGCATTTTATTGCTCTCTCTTGTCCCTCAAAATTTATTGCACTCAGCACCAAAATTTCTCCGGCACCCCCCTTCCCAAATCTTGCACACACATCCATCAATCACATGGTGACAAGTGTCCTTCTATCATTGGCTTGATTTTTATCCCACATTGGTCCCTCTTCAACAATCTTAGCACTTGATAATCTATAAATGAGAGGCTTCAACATTGAGCAAATCCTCCACAATCTTTATGCAAAGTCACTCTCTTCACATGGAGATCTGATTTTGTTCATCCACTCCACAATCTTAACAATTTCATCTACATCTCATGCAAGGTCACTTTCTTCATTGGAGAAATGATCTTGTCCATCATTATCATTAGCTTATCTAAAGGGGTTGGGAAAGGGCTACTTTCCACATCAAAGTAGCACCAATCCCCCTATGAGATGGTGTTTGAGTAGTGTAGGAATAAATGTCATGCTTATGTTGCTTATGATTTTATGTTAGTTTGATGTCGTTATTTCCTTTATGCTTGCTCAATAATTTCATAGGGAGAGGGATTATCTCATTTGTTCAACATTGATAAATTTATGCCATATTTGTCAATCTATGATAAATGAAAGATTTTACCTCTCACACAAATTGGCGCTAGAAGGAGGGCTTTCATCTTACTTGTTCAAAGTTGATAGATATAACCCATATCTTTCAGTCTTTGTTCAAGGCAGATTTTTGGTCTTCACATTTTAAAAGGTTGTGGAATTTATTTGTATACTTTCCAGTTGCATTAGCTTTAGGCGCATCTATGCACTAGTGTTTCTCACACGCCTATCAGTTACAGTGAATGTAGAAAGTTCCCAAAGCTTTTTTTTCAAATTGGTTTTACTCTTGCTGAGCGCATCTGCCTGAGTTTTTAACGCCTCTTCAATAAATTCATTTTGTGCGCATATTCTATAATCATTCTGAAGCCTGTGGCTCAAAAGTTTAAAAAATAAATAAAAAATAAAATAAAAGAAGCATTTTCAATCATTTATCATGCGCGGGCAGGGAGGATGCTGGTAAAGGCATTCTGTCAAACATTATGCATGCCTTCCCTATGATTGCGCATTTTACACATTGTCAGTTCAATTGTTTATGAACTTTGCTAATGTATTGTCTTGTGGGGCCTTCAGAAGATCGAAATTCAATGGAGAAGAGTAGTTGATAATCACAAAACCAGTTTTCTCTGGACAAAAGACTTTCTCCAATGTTATATCATAGCCACCATTTTGAATTTTTTGTATTCCCTCCCTTATGCTGGCGCCGTCTTTAACCTGTAGGAAACGCCTCCCTCATGCTGGTGCAGGAAACATCTCCCTTGAGCTCTATGACCTATGTTCTCTTAGTATTACGGCCACTGACTAAACCAACTTTCTTCCCTAAATAATCAGACGTTTACAAACAAATTTGACTGACAATAAGCAGGTAGCACAAAGTACACCAGCAAAGATGAAGCCAAACAAAGGGTTCGCAGGCTCTTTCTGCTCCCACTTGATGGCTGAGGAGATGTTGGTCAAAGATCCTTGGGCGATGTCTTTTCACCTGCTATTTACATTGGTTTGAAAGCTTCTAAACGCATTTATTCTTTTTACAGCTTTGATGTTATTTTGTAATCTTTCACTCATGTGACCTGTTGAGATGTTTTGCTGTTAAACGTGGGATTTGTGAGTACGCAGGGAACTTTAATGTTACAATGCCTGCCGTTGCGTGGAAGCCTCCCCAACCATATTAATGTTCACTAATGATGATAACTTCGATGTCCTATTGCTTACCATGCCAGCCAGCTTTCGAAACCATAGGAGTTATTGCGTTTCATGAGGTCAACGTTTCTTTCAAGTAGTTTTCCAGAAGGAAGATCAACAAAGATCTTTTCTACATTAATTATTGTATAGAGGGAGGTCTGCAAACAGATTCGAGCATCTGCTATCATTGAAGGCTACGTAAGTTTCAAGCTGCCTCACCGCGCGCATGCTGATCAAGCGTTGGATTTGGTAGAGGGAATAGACAAAAGGGTAGCCATCGACCACCACTCAGAAAAGAAGGAGTCAGCGCTTATGATCTGCTGTCATTAATACTGCTATCTGTTGCATCGATATTGTTGTCTGCCAAACAGTTTACACCTCCATCACACACGCCAACATAGACAACCTTGCTGTCATCCGCGTGTTTTTTTTTTGCTGATTTTCATCTCTGGTCTTTCGAAGCGGATGTCCCTGGTAAATGGTAAATGGTCATGAGTCTCTGACTGAGTTGACAGAAGCGGCGCGTGGTCTATTAAGCCTGCACTAGAAATAGAAATGTTGTTGTGTTTGTTATCTTCCAAGCAATAGCATTTATTAATGATTTGGGATCTTGCTGATTTTAAAGAATTGATTATTTATTCCTATCATCTCACTATCTAGCAATATATTGGATGTTCTTTATATTTCATTTTAATTTTGGCAAGAGTGGATTATTGGTAAGGGAGACTTTTTCTTTTCTTGGTTTTCTTGACTAATAATTACTTTAAAAACTTTGCTTTTGTTGGAAATCAAGATCTATATTGATGCCTTATCACTTGAAATTGTTTTTATTTAAAAGGCTTGAGAAGCAAATTTAATCAAACTCAATTTTCACATAATTGTCTTTTGTTTTTATAGGTACAAACGAACAACGAAGGTACAAAAGCAAACGAAGGTACAAGCGAAGGATACAAACGAACAAAGGCGAAAAGATGCAAAGCAAAAGAGGAGGAGGATTCTTGTTTGAAAACACAATGTGTTTTTTAACACTTTGATTTTTTGATCAATACTACTTCACGAAAGGAGGGAAATGTTTTTTTGAAAACACAATGTGTTCTTTAACACTTTAAGTGTTTAATCAACACTACACGAAATTGTTTTCCTTTTCGTTTTTAGAACATTAGTTTTCAATTGGGGCTAAAACGAACAATTTCATTTTCATTGCAAAGGGCTTAAAACGAACCTTAGAACAAACTTACTAGATTTCGTTTTGGTTTAAAATTGAACAAGGCAAACTTCACACTTGATTTTGGTGCTTAAAATGAAGTCATCATTGCTTTGAGGCTAAAACGAACAAGTGCTTGATTGTGTTATTTTGTCTTTTGAGTGCGTATCCTCTCCCCTTGCGCTTCGTGCGATCTAGGGTGCAAGAGAAACACTCAAAATACATTTTATTGCTTTGAAACACTTCATTTTGGGCTTAAAAATTGAACATCTTGTGCGAAGTGTGGTAGGGGCATTTTCACACATTCTCTTTCTTTGTGCCATCAAAGATCGATCGAGTTACGGATTGTGGCTTTGCTTGCTTTTGTTTATCTTAGAGGGCCTGCCTTGGGGAAAAAGTACTCACCCAAGCGACGACTCAACCGGTAACACTCTAAAGCCAAGAGTATTTCCAGCCGGGATATAAATGAGGATTTTGGTTAAACGCCATAATCACGCGGTTGGCTCCGACAAGATGGATCCGAAAGGGGACTCTTGCCACGTTGGGTCAACTCCTACGAACGGAAAGTCCTTACTAGAACCTATGTGTTAGAATTTGCCAAAATCCTTAATCTGTTTGTTGGTGCAAGAACAATGCTGAAGCGCCCCACAATTTTATGGCTTTTAGTAGAGATGGAAAGCATGCCATGGGAGTTTCATGGGTGTTGATGCTTGGCTGCCCCGTATAAGTGAGTGCCGTGGAGGGGAGCCAGTGGGGTCAAGCATCTAACCATCCGCTAAAAGTAGGCGTAGCTGGACTTGTCCAAGTGGGGACTCAACAAAATTGTCTATCACATCCATAGGGCTTGTAATTATTCTTTGTTTGAAAACACAGTGTGTATTCGAAAACATTTTGCAAACAAACATTCAACATGGTCATCAAATTTCAAACCCCTTTTGATAGAGCAAATACCTTTTGACGAATTTAAGTGTTGTTGCCTTCCCTTGGGATTATGTCCTTAGAGGTTTCTCATCACTTGAATTTATATCGTCATTTGCTCTAACTAGGGTTAACAATAGGAAATCCCTTTGCCTCAATTTCTTGGAACTCCCACACAACACTTTGTGGGAAGAAAAGGAATTTAGACATTGGACATCTTAGTTTGAAAATTTAATCAAGAGTGTGTTTGTGGTAAAAAGAATACACTAAGCAAAGATAACAAATTAGACCCCACACATGTGCTTGATATCTCTTGGTCATATTGGTCTTTTGATTGCTCTTAGAAAAAAGTGTGTTCTTCAATACCTTGGCCTAGTAAACAAAGTCTCTCTAAGTCTCTTAGGATCAAAATCAAACACTTCATCCACCTCAAACATTTATCAACATCATCCCACCAAACAACTTTAAAAGCTTTGAAAACATCATTACCTAGACTTGGGTACATTTCCAAACCAAATCAAAATCATTTGTTTAGTTAGGTGTGTTTGGATGAATCCTTCCACGCACACTTAGTTAAATTATCAACCATCCTTTGAACAAGTTCATCCTAAGATCACATCCAACATCTTAGGGTTTACAAGTTCATCATCCAAATCAAACAATCAAAATCAAGCCCTAAGTCTAGCATTGATCCAAAGTCCTAAATGTTCATCATCCATATCATTTACACCTTTTCCTCCATTCATCTCATCGGTAGTCCTAGAACATAGAGTCAACAAGGTCAAAACACAAGAAGAACATGGAATATAAACTTGATCCACATACATCTTATTAATCCGTCAGTTGAATCTTCAAAAGCCTTGCAATGCCTATATCAATTGTCAAAATCCATGCACTTAGAGATCATTTCCATGACAAATATCAATGGTACAACAAGTGTGGGTATTCCCAATCTGAATTTTGGAACACATCTCCCCATGATAGATTTCAATCAAAGTCCAAACTTACAAGTCTATCCTCCAAACAATCAATACATGAGTCTTCAAACGAGCAACATCATTCCACCAAATCCCTACAAACCAAATATGGATGTACCAAATGCATTTTTTCGAAACATGAATCCTAACTCGGAAACCTTTGGAAAAATGATTCCCAATACCAACATTGTTCATCCTATCATGCCAAATCAGAACATTATCCAAAGTCAATTTTCCCATAATCCCATTCAATAATCGCAAGCATGCATGCCAAAACTACTTGAACACAAGCCAAATCAACTATCTCAAGTGAGTCAAAATCAAAATCAAGAACAAATTTGGCGAGATCAAATTGCAGAACTTTCCAATATAGTTGAGGCATTGCGCCAAGGGAAATCTCCACCACCGTTACCTACATCATTCAGCCAGTTGGCCAGGGCTTCCTTTACCTAACACCAAATCCATGCCATCCAAGTCAGTCATAGCATCAAGTCAAAACCATCCGTCCGTCAGCGAATTATGCCATCGACATCACACCAATGGATGGTATCTAATCAAACAACATTGATCCCAAATCAAAATTTGGTCTCTCAAGGACCTATCACCTCGGTCATTCCAACCATCACTATCCCTTCAATCATTCCAAATGCCACTATCACACCCATTACATATCAACCCCTCACTACCATGATCGCTCCGAGCGTATCTCAAACACTTGTCACTACATCCAACACAATTTCAATCCCACCACCACCACCATTGCGACTAAGCCAAGTAAGCAATTACAATGCTTCATTCAAAGCATACCAACAATTGCTCCAACAATATGAACCAATTCGGCAAGCGCCTATAGCCACGCACGCTTCTCAAGCTTCACAGCAAAATCAAGCTCAAACATCGCTGCAACAACAACAAGCAACACAAGCTCAACAAGTGCAACAATCCTTTCAAGTTTTAGGCCTCTCCAGTACCCAGCCAACCGCGGGCACAAACACAAAGATGACAGCTTCTTGAAACAGGATCAGACCAGTCGTCACTAAGCACCGTTTACTTCATCCAGTAGTCAAATCCATACCAAATGTCAGAGTCCTTTTTGGATCAGTCAAAATCCACCAACAAAACTTGATAATGAGCCAATTCAAGAAATATCAACATCACTCGATGCTATGGTCGAAGACATTCACAACCTCTCCACCGCAATTGTCGAAAATAATGATCAAAACCTCTCCATCGAGGAGCACATTGAGGATGTATCTACACAATCCAATGATCAACTCACAATACATCAAGAGCCACTCTTTAGTGATCTATTTCAAGGAGTGTTAGGACTATTTGATCCAATTGACATAATGCATGATTCGTTGACCAATGACCATATTGAAAATGTCTCTACAACGCCTTATGAGTTAGAGGACATATCTCAAGAAGTTATTCCAAAGCAAGATCAAAATCTTTAACCAAAGTCTAGCAATGGTCATTTCAAACATGTTGATCCTTTGACCGCATGATTCTGATTCTAAAAAAGAACCTAAACTTCGACGCGGGGATGTTGAACCCTTGCATGTCTAATAAGAGATATCCAAGCACCATTTGTAAGCGATCCATCCTTTGAAACCAACCCATGTCGAGAGCTTGATCCAAAGCATATCGAAAGCAATCCCAAAATAAATCAAGATAAAAATTTTGTATCTCCAAGATACTACAATGATCTAATGGATATTCTCCTATCACACACAGATGATCACGCGACCACATAGCACTTACTCCTCCATCTACCCATGAGATGCTTTCTATGGATGGACGTGGAGTGATCTTCATCTAGAACAGATTTTTTTAGACAAAAAGAGAAGATTCTTAACTCCTACAATCAAACAGAGTTATCAACATCAGGATCAAATATGTCCCAAACTTAGATTGAGGACATCATGAATAAAGATATCCATCATTATCCACTCAACAAAACAAGTCAGATAGAACATCCAGAGTTAGCAGAGCAGCAAATTGAAAGAACATCAACTACGGTG
>VDFB02130452.1:0-10837 GCA_007258455.2 Sequoia sempervirens
TACATAAAATTTAGCTTAAAATTTGAAGAAAAACCATACATGGGTTGAAATTGCTCCCTCATGGTTAGATATATGAGGGTTGATAGCTGTTTCTTGAGGAAGAGTTTGAATAGAAGTTGTTTATAGCCAAACATATATATGTAAAACATGTTGGTAACAAAATTATGATTATTTTTTGATGTAAGAGCATCCGGGTGCATGAAAAATCCCGCACAACCAATTTTTTTTTAAATTTTTATGTTTGTGTTTTGTTTTGATATTACTTGTAGGCTCTATTATTTTAAATCCTCAACTCCTTTAGCACAGTAAAGTTTGATGTCAAGATTGTAAACATAAATAAATTAATTGATTCACTTTTTAATTATTTTAAAAATATTTGAAAAGTGTTAATTTTCCAAAAAGGAAAACTTCGATGCCCAAGCCTATGAGTGGGCATTTATTGTAAAATTGTAACTCCATTTGGAAATTTAAAACTGCATTTTTATGGAGGATTGGAATGATGGGTGTTGATGGAGTGGAGAGAGTGTGTTGTAAGGAAGGAAGACAATTTTTGAATGGTCATTGAATGCTGAAGTCAGGAAGAGGAAACCCATGTCCAAGAGGGAGTAATGGGGAATTCTAAAAGTTGATTAGAATTGTAGAGGAAGATGGTATGAAGTCATAACTAAGAGAACCAATCCTAGTAAAAAACCCATAAATTTCTCATTTCTTAACAAAATTAAGAAATTCAAAATGTTCCAAAAATTTGGGAAGGAAGAGCATAAAACCTAGAAATAATTCTAAAAAATTCATACTAAAGAGGGAGTGGTGATAGGAAGAAAGTGACAGGCTTTAAAAAGATTTTGGACGTGAAAAGAGATGCAATGAATGTGTGAAAATGGTGATTGTTTTGAGGGAAGGAGGATTTGATGGCATTGGAGGTGTGTTGCAGGTATTTTTTTCTACTCAAAGATAGAATGGATCAGAGTTTGGATTGTTTATATGTGTTTTCCAGAGAATATGAAGTTTCTTATGTTTGCATGTAGGTTGGTGTTGCCGGATTGGCATAGTATGGAGAGGTGGAAGCTATTGTAACTTTTTTTGTTATAAGAATATTGGTTTATTATATAATAAATTCATACTTCTTTTTATTGTTTTTATTATGCATTCAAAAATCTCAAAGGTGAAATTGCTGGTCTCTTTGTTGTTGCATCAAATGGTATTAGATCTAGTGATCTTGAGTGCATAAGTAGAGTGTTGAATGTGAGACAACTTATGCCAAAATTTGTGGGTGAGGATTGAAGTTGTTTCAAAGCTCTAGAGATTGTTGTAGGTGTGTGGACTCTTGTAGCTAGGGAGAGCTAAGAAGACAATAAATTCATAGAAGAAGAGGTTGAGAGGATTTCAAGATGCCTCTGAGAAGGATAATTCCTAGAAGAGTAGAGAAAATTCTAGAAGACTTTCATAATGAAATGAGAAATGAGCTAAGAAATATAGCCAGAGGTTTGAGAAAAAATATAGAGCTTGAGGATGCATGTACAAAAGATGAGGAAGTTGTAAATGAATAAATTGAGAGAGAAAATGAAGAGCCAAAAAATTAAGGAGAATAAATATTTCTGAGAGCAATAGCCAAACCCAGTAGAGGCATTAAAATAAAAGTCCCTAATTTTTTAGGAACATTGAATCCTAAAAATCTAATAGATTGGATTGGAGAGTTGGAAGATTATTTTGAGTTTGAGAATATTAGAGACTCATAGAGGGTAAGGTTGGAACAAACAAAGATTAAGGGACATGCTACGCCATGGTGAAAAGAGTTGTAGAAAGAAAGAGTAGAGAATGGTGAGATGAGAATAACATTGTGGAAACAAATGGTTGCTAGATTGAAGGAAAAGTTATTCTAGGAGATTATGAGTGTGAAGGAGTATAAAAAGTAATTTTACAAGATGGTGATTAGATCAGGACATCATGAGATAGATAGAGAGAAGGTGGCTATATATATAAATGGACTTAGATTCAATATCTGGGATGAGATTAGTATGTTGAAGATTTATATTATTGAAGAGGCTTACCAATATGCTCTAAAATAAGAGGAAAAGGTAAATGTAATGCAACAAGATAATTTAATAGGAAAAGGAAAGATATCAACAAAAAGGGGACAACAAAGAAACCACAAAGGGAAGCAAAATTTTGAAGAAGAAACAAGCTCAAAATGGAAAAAAGGAGCACAAGGAAAATAGTATTCAACAAGAGAATGTGGTAGCAATAATAGAGAGTTCTAGGGAAAGTGTTTCTAGTGTGGTGAAGTAGGACATATAGATTTTGAGTGTCTAAAAATACACCAAGAAAATAGTAAGAGAGGTGCAACAAGAAATTACATGGTGCAAGAAGACAAGGAGAGCGTAGCATCACCAAAGGATGTGGTAGAACTAGAGCATGGAGAATCTATTATGTTCAGAAGAGTATTTGTGAATCCAAGAAAAGAGGAGAATGAACCATCTCAGAGGAGTCTCTTTCGTACCATATGAAAATTAGGAGGTAAGTTTTGTAAGATCATTGTCTAGATAGTGGTAGTATATATAACTTGGTTTCTAAAGAGATGGTAGAAAAACTAGAATTGAAGAGGATTAAGCATTCCAATCCTTATAAAGTAAGTTGGCTACAAGAAGATCATGAGTTAGAGGTGAAAGAGCAATGCTTGGTAAACTTTCATATTGGTCTTTATAAAGATGAATTTTTATGTGATATTATGTCCATGAGTGCATGCCATGTTTTGTTAAGAAGATCTTGGAAATTTGATAGAAAGGCTATATATGATTATAGAGAGAATTTGTACACCATTGTGAAATATGTTTAGAAGTGTACTTTGAGTTCATTGAAGGAGAAAGAGAAGGAGGTGAAGGGAAACCATCCTATGAATTGTTGCAGTTCAGAAAAACTAGAGGCAAAGGTTGCACTAGAGGTTGGAATATTTCAAAGAAGGCTTTTGAGAATAGAGGTATAAGGGAGGTACAAAAGAATAGTAGTGTTAATAATATGGAATAACAAAAATCATTGGGTACAAACATGGTTAAGTCTTAGAAAAAATGTAAATCAAATTTACATAAGAAGGTGAGAAATAAAAATTTAGAGTGTTTAGGTAGAAAACAAAAAAATGGAAAAGAGAAGATGGGGCAAGAGGGAGCTATATAAGTTCATAATGAAATGAAGAAGAAAGAATGTGAAGAAAAAGATGACATATAGATAAAGAACAAGCATGGGATTACTATCCAAAGATCATGCAAATGTTCATGAGTTTTCAACACATGGAACATTTGAACTTACCTGGTGTATTTGATGCAGGAGCATCTGGGTGCACAAACAATCCTAGACAACAAAAAAATTTAAATTTTTATGTTTGTGTTTTGTTTTGATTTTTCTTGTAGGAACTATTATTTTGAATCCTCAACTCCTCTAGCACAGTAAAGTTTGATTTCAATATTGTGAAAAATTAATTAATTAATTGATTTACTTTTTAATTGTTTTAAAAATGTTTGAAAAGTGTTAATTTTCCAAAAATGAAAACTTCAATACCCAAGCCTGTGAGTGGGTATTTATTATAAAATTGTAACTCCATTCAAAAATTTGAGATTGCGTTTTGTTGGAGGATTGGAATGATGAGTGTTGATGGAGTGGAGAGAGTGGGTTGTAAGGTGAGAAGATAATTTTTGAATGGTCATTAAATTCTCAAGTTAGGAAGAGGAAACCCACATTCAAGGAGTGAGGGCATTCTGAAAGTTGACTGGAATTGTAGAGGAAGATGGCCCATAGTTGTAATTGAGAGAACTAGTCTCATTCAAACACCCATAACTTTGTCATTTCTTAAAATGAAATCAAGAAATTCAAAACATTCTAGAAATATGAGAAATAGGAGCATAAAACCTAGAAATAATTTTATAAAATTCATGATAATGAGGGATTAGGGGTTTTAAGAAGCTTTTGGACATGAAAAGAGATGCAATGAATGTGTGAAAATGGTGATTTTTTTGAGGGAAGGAGGATTTGATGGCACTGGAGGTGTGTTGCAGGTGCTTTTTTTTTGCTTAAAGAGAGAAAGAATAATATTTTGGGTTGTCTATAGGTGTTTTCTTGAGAATATGAAGTTTCTTAATGTTGCTTGTAGGTTGGTGTTGCTAGATTAGCATAGTTTGGAGATGTGGAAGCTATTGCGACTTTTTATTGTTGCAAACATATTGGTTTAATGTAATAAATTTAGATTTCTTATTTATTGTGATTTCATTATGCATTCAAAAATCTCAAAGGTAAAATTGTTTCTCTCTTTGTTGTTACATCAAATGGTATGAATTTGCTGCTCTCTTTCCTACTTGCATCATTTTCCTGTATGTTGATGATCTTATTTCTATAAATAACAATTAAAATTTAATAGAGAGATTCTAGGTAGAATTTAAATGTGAATTTGGAATGAATTTTATTAGAATAGTGTATTATTTTATTGGTGTGGAATTGTAACAAAAATCAAAAGGTATATACATATCTCAAACAAAGTATGTAGAAAATTTGTGAGAGAAGTATAGAATAAGGGTCCATGCATGGAAATTACAATTGCCTTAGTACTGTTTGAGACCTTTTATTCCAAAATGTGATACCAGAAAAATAATTTGTCAAGACATATGGATTAGAAGAATATTGTAATATTTACACTTGTTTTTGATAACAAAAGTAGGGGAATGGGCCCCTAAACCCGACCCAAAAAAATGACCAGGCCTATAGGCCAATAGAATTACCAGAACAAAATAGTAGGGGTTAAACATAGAACAACATCCTACAATAGAACAACCATCTTAATGAGAAAAAAACAACAAGAACCAAACCAAAAGCCACTGACTAGAAAATAGAGCTAAGGCTTACATGATTGAGGGCACACATAAAGGTGATCCACAATACGGTTTACAAATTTTGGCCAAACCAGACACCTAACTAATTTTTCTAACTAAATCTCACTCTCAAACACTTATAACAGCTAAAACCGCGAGGAATTTTGAAGATGATGCAAACTAGTGATTTGTGACATTTTATTTATAGATTCTAAATATATTTTTTCAAAATTTTGGAATTAAATTGCATCTTATTTTTTCCATCTCCTTCAAAAACTAGTTTTTTTTCAAGAAACACCATTTTAGAGTGATGCTCATCAAATACAACATAAATTTTTTACATAAAGGATAAAATTATATTTTTTGAATTTATATTTGTAACTATTATATTCAATGCTTTCATTTCGCTTTCAGTGTTTTATGGAATATTTTTTCCTAATAATCAAGTTTTGAAGTCAAACTAATTACACCAGCCCATATACACCATAAATTTTATATGTATCAAATTAATTTTTTGTTGGATCAAGGACTTTAATATCTAGTGCATTGATATTTTTCAACTTTATAATCAACAAGCTTATTTAATGCAAGTGTAATAATAGAGAGCTTGATTTTCATGAAAAGCCCACATTCACAAGCATATTAAATAAAAAATAAATATAATAATATACAATTCTATTTAAAATTATAATTTTGGGAACCTTATAAGGAGGACCATACATACTTACAATTCTTTTTTTTTTTTAAATGAATTCACATTATTTGATCCCAAATCAAAGTTATTTTATCAACATTTTGATAGGTGTAAAGGAGACCAAGAGTAGGTATGGTTTAAAACTAGCGGGGTTCTTTCCAAGGGGGTTTAATCTAAGTTGGTTCGATATTACCCTTTTCAATTGGAATCCTTTAAATGGAGCTTTTCAAGGCTTAAATCATTATCTTTTCTAAAAATATGTGATTTCAGCAAAAAGCAGGATCTCCCAAAAATTGTAAACCAGTATTATGGGATTACCCATAACCATAAAGTTCCATAGATGAGCAGCAAAAAAATAGAGACAAAAATGACCCAAATTACTCTCTTGGACTGCAAATGAAGTTCCATTCCTTGATCAACTACTTCATATCCTCGCTACAATATTCCATTACCCTAATAGTTTTCTCATCTAGTCGCATCTCCTTGTCCTGAGAGTAGTTCATCTTCCTATGAACTTTCCTAACTTTAGTCACCCCATTCATAGTACTGAAAATGGCCATCCACATGATGTCTAGAGTTACATATGTTAACTTATTGAAATCCATTTATGTTAGGAAATATTACATTCAACCCACAATATTATTCATTTCCTACATAACCCATGAGAGATAAACAACATACAAGTAACCATAATGCATAGATCAAATATACAATCCACAAGATAGCAAAGGTATACCCTAAGAAAACACTCAAGAGGGAAATAATAAACCTTGAAAAGCATCCATACTCCATCATATTATTCAACAATAAAGCAATACAAGAGTTACAATGAATACCTCTAAAGAATCAAGCCTCTCAATGCATCCTCATGTGTCCAAGCATGAATCCTCACATCCCATACCATGCTTCACATATGCACTCCTTAGAAAGACTCAATAATGACAACCAAATCACTTAGCCAACCTTAACCACTAAACATTTACTTTCTTTTATAGACTCAGGCTCACACAAATACAACTAGTGGTAAGATAAAACCATGTACCAAAAAACCATGTGAATACAAAACCACTAACCCCTTATTTAATATTGGGTACTAAGACTTCACTTTATTTAATATTTCACCAATATTAAATTATTATATCACATGTCTCCCACACATTAAATAATAATACAATGTGACAATACAACATACAAGTTGTCCCCAAATAATTACCTAGTGTGAATAACCACACCACCTAGGCGCATCACAACTAAATAATTATTTAATTACAATATTTTAATAAATAAGTTTATGCAATGGTGCACAAAATCATATCCTAACATTCTCCCACTTGTTGTATACATTGCATAAGGGATCAATACATGAAGTACACCATCATACCCATACATGAAACCACATGAACCTCCATAATGCTATTGTGCTCCATCAAGATACCTACAATAAGAACAAACTTACTACCATCTCAAGCAAGAACTCCTCTCATCCTCCAAAATGCCACCTATGAAAGAAAAGGAACATGCCAAGCTGAAGATGCACCAATCAAAGAACACAAGCATCAAATCCAAGTGACAACCAAGGGTCCAAACTGTGTTGCCAAAAAGTGTATACTTTACTTGATATGAGAATAATTGATGACAAAATGGACTTAATGAGGCCTTGACTTGGTGTTGTGAGGTGTTTACACATCCACAATAGGTCTTGAACCCTTGCAAATTGAATAAAATACATTTATTGATGTCTTGCAAGGGTGTTGTAAGGTGTTGTAATATATCTTCACACTTTTCTAGGACCATAATGTTATAATTCACCTAAATAACCTTACTAAGACCTATTTCAAAGTGTTCTAAATACTTGTAACAAAATTTCACACTTTCCTAGGCTTGCCATCAATATTTACACCTGTCTTATGCTTTAAATGGCCCCTTTATGGACTTACAAGCCTTAATTAAGTGTCTTGTTGAAGAAGAACCTGATAAACAACATTTAATACATCTTAATCTCTAACATCCACTCAAAATTTCTGAGGTGGACTAAGTCGCCACCTAGGGTGACTTAGTCCCATGTGGCACAAAAATCAAAACTAATTTAAATTTCTTTCGAGTTTTTATTCTTTAAGACCTAAGGTCGGCTTGTGATGAGGTATTTTTTAGGAATTTAGGCATAATTGTGTATAAATAAGTGTTTTTCTTCTCATTTCAACCCCCATTCATTCATTAACTCATTTTCACAACTTATTCATCAATTATCTTCTTTCTCAAGTCAAGCAAGCTAGGGTTTTATCATTGCAAGTCATCAAGATAGCTTCTTAAGACATTCAATGGAAGATTATTCATGTTTTGTTGAAGAAAATAAATATCAAACATCATGGAAAGGTAATAAACTCCATTATTTCATGTCTCATTCCATTCTTTCATCATTTTAGTTTAATTACCTAAAAGGGGTTTGACCAAGGCAAACCCCATTCCCTAACAATCAACATTTCTTCTTCTCTTCTTTTGTGTTTGTAGATTTAAGACTCTTGGAAGCTTGGAAATCATTGGAGATAATTTTTCAAGGTTTCTAAAGTTTTGTCTTCATTCAACAAGTGAAATATCACCTAAAATTCATTTTTTAGGTTAAAAAATCAGAGTTTCAGAAGTGGACACCTGTAGGAAACCGAAGTGCAGACCTAGGGCATCCGTTTCCACTTCTAAATTTATAGAGATTTAGAAGTGAACTAAGTCACCACATTTGGTGAATTAGTCCCATCGGACCTGATTTTCAATTTTTTTAAAGATCCAGATACCCATTTGACAGAAATTGGTTTCTAGGCAGTTTTTCTGAAACTAGGATTAAGTCACCCAGACTGGCCTAAGTGTCTCAGTCAACATTTCATCCAATTTTATCAGGATTTTAGACCTTCATGCCATGCATTTTTAGTCTCCAGGTGCACACATTCTGTTTCATAACTTTCTATTTAGTTTTATTTACATTTCTAGGTCATTTAGTTCATGTTTGCATATCACAATGTGTTTTACAACGCTTTACATTTTCATAGTTTTGTATCATTAAATTACTTCAATTTCAGATTATTGCATTAGTACATCTTAATTATACATAATTACATCTCATTAACATTAATATTTGAGTGTTTACATAGATTTTTAACCCTATTCCTTCCCTTTTAGGTGAAAGATCCTAGAAGGGTACAAGTGTCCAATAGGGTTACCAAAATCTTTGTTTACATTTTGGTGAACCTGTCTCTTTTGAACATTGTTCCTTTCTGATCTTCAAGTGCATCCTAGGTTTAATTTTCATTGCATCTTGCATTAGTTACAATGCATCCCAGGGTTTCAAATTTTTGCATTAGTAAAAGTGCATATAGGTTGCATTTTTGCATCTCCAATCATTGTATATCATTGAAAAAATGTATTTACATATTAGGTATACATCATACAGTACATAAATCATCAAAATCCATTGGAAATTCCTGAAAATTCTAAAAAAAGCCCTTACTGGGACTCAGCCGCCAATCTAGGCGACTTAGTCCCTGTCTTGATTTTTAAATATCTGTTACAGCATCAAAAATCTTATTTTTGTGCTTCCTAAGCCTCCTATTATCATATAATATAAGTATGGAAAGTTTCATGATCATTTGTTTTATGTATCTAGCTCAAAAACATCAATTTAGAGTAGTCATTTTTGAAATCCTTTCAATTACATGCATCCTTACATCTAAAAATGCTTCCATTTCTGCAATTTTGTATAACATTGATAAAAGTAATTTTCACTTTTGCATATACAATATTTATATTCATCAAGCTTTGCATTATTTTAGTAAAATTACTTTTCATTCTTGCGTATACATTGTTTACATTCTTAAGGAGTTGCATACATTGGATAAGAGTGTTTTGTATCTTTGCATATACATTGTTCGTATTGCTGAAAAATTGTATGAAATGGTTACATGTTCTTTTCATTCTTATTCAAAAATTCCTAGTACCTTACATATGTCAACATATTAAGAAAAATTTCTCATCCCCTCCCTATGAGAGTGTTTAAGTGAAAGAGACTAGACAACTTGGGCCATTCCTAATGATCATATGTGTTATTCTCATAATATCTCTCCTCTTGCTGATAAAGATATTTTAGTAGAGGAATCAATTAATGGGAATTTTGAGAATCCTAGTTGTTTCTCTCCTTTTACCTCTCTTAGTGGACAAAACATTCACAACAAACATAACACAACCTTAGATGATCATGACATTCCAATTTATTTTTCTCCTAGTATCTCTCCTTGTTGTGAAGATGATACTTTGATGTTAGAAAACCTATTTTGTGAAGATCATGATCTAATATTAGTTTCCCCCCTTCACAAAATTCTTCTTACACAAGACAATATACCCATAGGTAATCATGACTAGTTAACATTTGTTCTTCTCCTAGTATCTAGGAGCTCTTAGTTGTGAAGAAGATACTTTTCTATTAGAAAACACAATCAATGAAGGTTATGAATATCTTCATTGTCCCCCTTCACCTAGAAAAACTCTTCTTGAGCACTAACATTCAACAATTGATCATTCCCTTACTTTCAATGAAGTCCTTTTAGAAGAACCAACCCATGAATGCCACAAATATTTGGCTTGTAGTTCTTCTAAAACCTCTCCTCCTAAGGAGAATATCATGGTGTTAGAAAACAACAACAATCATAATGTGTCTTCCTTAGATAAAAAGGTGAATCTAGATTTCCCTTCATTAGAGATACATCATACCAAGACCGCTAAGGTTATGAATGTGCAAGTTTCCATTAGATTCCCCTCAATCAATGGACCTCATACATACCCCATGGGACATCCTAAGAACCCTCTAATTCTCTACCCAGCTTCACACAATCACCAAACTCAATGCCAACCTAAACTTATCCTTTACCCACCATCACATCAACCTCCACCTCCACCTAAACCTAAGTTTACCCTTTACCCACCTAATCATGATGTTGTTTCTCACACAAACTACATTAGAAACAATCCATCACCTCAACAACCCACCCCAACACCATTACCTTTGCCTAATCCCATATTGCCTAGTGCTCGTCGATTAAATTCACACATTAGGGAGTATGATCTTGTTGAACAAATTAAGAATACTCTTGCAAAGATATCCCCATGGGATTTACTCCAAAATTCACCTACCTATCGCACTATGCTTCAAACAACCTTACAACAAGTTCCTATCCCTTCTAATGTGCAAACGAATGACATAGCAGCCATAATTCAAGGATTGAATGCTGACATTGTTTTCCACTAGAGTGAA
>VDFB02130456.1:0-18935 GCA_007258455.2 Sequoia sempervirens
ATGAGTCTTGTTTACTATTGTGTGCAGTATTGGGTGATGTTTATTTATTTGAGCTTGAGAGTTCTTTTCCTTGTTACTATGTTTGTATTGATATGTGAAACATACAAGGTAACTGTATGCATACACACATGCATGGCGATAATAGACTATACACAAGGAACACGTGCATGAGGGTACATAGGTAGACATACCTATGCACACCCATGCACAAGTTTCTTATGTGCATGGAACTATTCGATGCAGCCAATGATATGCATATGTATACATATAGACATATCACTCATAGTCTCTTATCAACACCATGGTAATCATGTATGATTTTGGTGTGTGAATTGAATGTGTATATATAATGTATATAAATATATCCATATGTATATGTGTACCCATACATGCATATGGTAGAAAATGGACATGCCCATATGAACGTATCAATACATGTATACATACACATACATGTACATAGAGGCATATATATGTACACAACCGATATATTAATATAACAATGTGATTGCTATGTTGATATATTCTTTTGTATATCGATTATATATACACACTTTATTTGACTTATGATAAATATAAATATATATACTAACATATACATATATACATGTATATATGTATACATGTATATCTATATATATATACATGTATACATATATACATGTATATGGATATGTTTGATAATATATATATGTATATATATGTATATATGTTGTATTTATATTTAAACATTATTTGCTTTGAGATCGATTATCTCAAGCAATGATAATCAACCAATTATAGTGCTTAATATATTTGGTTTTGAAGTCAATAATCATGGACAACTTAATGGCCGAACTTTGAGATGGATATGATTGTGTTTCATGAGTCATTTTATATGCTCTTGCTGTCAAAAAAGAGTCTAAATTTGCAAACTGTGCAAACATTTAAGTCAATAATGGGAAAAGGTTGGTGCCATAATAAACCATGGACTTGGTCAAACTAATTACCATGATGTTTGAAATTGATTCAAATAGATGTTAACATATGGAACAAATCGACGACTTGGTCTAAATCGATTTAATGAGTAATCAATACTCAACAAATACTTAGTCAATACTTTGGTTTATAGAACACCCATGTTATTGACTGTTTCTCTTGAGGATGAAACCACACCACCTTTGTATCATTTTAACCATAGAAGTTTGGTTTATATTGAAAGTCAAATTATATCACATGGAGAGTTGATTTGGTCTCCAATTGTTGTCAATATGAGGGTAAATCTATTGATACTTGAGCTAAGTCTTTGCTTGCATGCTCGCCACCTTTTGAGTTGTGTTAGTGGTGTTGCTATGCATGCTTTCTGCTGTCAAAATCATGCCTAAACTGTAGGAAGTATTTGTTAGAATTAGGTGTTGTACACCTTGCATAATGCTTATAATTTTTAATTTATTATTATGTGTGTGGTGCACCTAGGGGTACCTAGATGGATGTGCATCACTAGGAGCTATAATGCTGGGACCACTTTATGTTGTCTGTAACATTGGGACATAATTGTAAAATGTAATTATTTAATATTGGGGAATAATAAAATATAATAAAGTACCCAATATTAAATGTGGGGTCACATGATTGTAAGTTCATTGTTTTGGGCACATGGTTTATGTAATATCACTTGGTGGTTTTGTGGGAGCTTGTTTCTATAAAAGCAACCACAAGGGTAGTTGTTTAAGGTTAGAGAGTTTATTGCAGGTTAGCAAGTTGAGCTAGTGCATGTGTGAGGGTTTGAAGCATGGCATGGGATGTGTGGATTCATGCTTGTTCACATGGAATGCATGGATAGCTTGTGCTTCAAAATTGTTCATGGAGTCTCTGCATATGTATTGTAATGGGTTTTCATTGTTGAATAATACATGGAGTGTGGATGCTTTTGGAGGTTGGGTTTTTCCCTCTTGAGGGTTTTCCCAGGGTATATCTTGTGTCATCTTTCATGGGTATGTTTTCTATTCTCTTGCATGTTGATATTGAGTATTTATCTGCATTATTTCAAATTTTGGGTTATGTGGAAATTGTCATTATATGGCTACAAGTTTCCTTACAAGTGGTATCAAAGCATTGGTTGTGGATTGGATAACCCTAGGTTGCATGAGAGAATGAAAGACAATGGCAAGATATGAGGGTTTTGCAGGTGTTTTATTGTAGATCTAAGGGTTTTGGGTTTGTTGTTTTGATGGGTTGTTTGCAAATTTGGGGTGTGAATTTTTTTGGCAAAATAGAGTTTCTTGGTTGTGCATTCAAATGAGGGTTTTGTAGGGGAAATTTCATAAATGGCCTCTTGGGACAAAATGGACCTCATGATTGGATTCAGGTTGGCCAAGAGATGAATTTTGACATATAACTTGACCTATTTTGGAGAAGTTGGAAAAAATGCAATTTTTTTTTGTAAAATGCCCTTTCGCAGGGCATACGAATGTCAATGTTATACTCAAAAAATTAAAAATTAAAAAAAAAAATTCGCATCAGCTAAAAAGAATCTTGCAAAATAATAAAAAAAAATAGAAAACTTTTAAATAAAATTAAAATCAATTAAAAAAAATTGAGTGGGGGGCTGGGGTTTGCAAACCCCGTACCCCACCCTGCACTGCTGTCAGCAGCAATACTGCCAATGGCAGTACTGTCGGCTACAGCCGGTAGTACTTTGCTAAATAGCAAGGCTAGTGCAAACCACCGGTGGTTAACCGCCCAGTGGCTCGACCATCAAAAAAATTTCAATAAAATTTAAAACTTTTTAAATTTCGCCGTATGAATTGCAATAACGGACTTCAAAGGATTTCAAAGCCAGATTTAATAAAGGCATCAGGTTTGGTAAAAGGGGTTGAGGAAATTTTTTAAATGAAAAATTAAACCAAAATGTATAAATATTTGAAGTCCGCCACCAGGGCACCACCGACGGGCCACTAGTGCGCCACCTCAGAGCCACCAAGGGTGAAATTGTGCTTTTTCTAGCAGTTTTTTTCAAACACATGTAACTTTCACCCATGATGTCAGATTTTCTACTTCTTATAGCTGTTGGAAAGCTGGTTCCAAGAAGTACGTTGTGGTATAGGTTTGGTTCCTTTATTTTTCAATTTTGATAGTGTTTTTCTTGGTGGAAGCTAGGTGTTTATTTTGAGCTTGAAGAGAGCATATCGAGTGCATACGAAGTCAGATTTTGGACTTCGAATAGTCAACGGAAAGCTTGTTCAGAGCACTATATAATGGATCAGGTTTGGAGTTATTTTGGCATGGTTTATTTGTTTTGTTTCTCACCTAAGCTTTTTATGGGTCTCTTTGACTATGGAGATATTATGAGCTTATGGATGATTGAATTTTGGTGATTTGATATTAGATTCATTGTATGCTCAGTTGTACATCTCAAATTATTCTCATTTGACATGGTTATCAGTATATGGTTGGATTTGTATGTTGCATTGTGGTATCTACAAGTTGTGCAATGTTGTAGGCGGTCTATACTTACATGTTGCATTAATGACTTGGACACGGGTTGTCTTTGCCCATTGATATTTCAGTGTTGATGCATGTTCAGTTTTGGTGGCTTGGTTTAGTCACTTGTTTTGCTGGTTTTGTTGTCATGTTGAGGAGGTGAGATGGTATTACCAGGTACAAACATGATATGAGACCTATGCAGTTGACTATGATTATGTAGATATGTGGACATGGCTGGGTTGATTTGTTGGTACATTTGGTGGTGATCATGGTGTCATGGATGTTACTTGTGCATTAGAGACTTTGGCATGTCATGATGGTTTATGCAGGTGTATTTTTGGTGGTGTTGGATTGGATCCTAATTCAGGTTGTCGCAGTATATCTTCTTGGTTTGAGGAGATTGGTATCACAATGTCATGGATAGCTTGGTTACATGGTTTAGTGGGAGATTGTGATAGTGATGGATTGGCGGTGATGGATATGATGGTTTGGTGGTGTATATTCTTGCTTTAGAGCATGTTTATCATGTTGTCATTGAGAGCCTAGATTCACAAGTTTGGTGTGAGCTTATGACAGTGATGTGGTGTTGGTTGTGTGCATCATGATGCCATGGGATTACTCAATATCACGGTTCAGTGGGAGCATTTGGAAATGATGTGGATCCATTGTTGATTATGGATGGTTGTCTTTAGTAGGGGTTGATTGGTGTCATGGAGGAGCTCTTGGATTATGTTTGCTACAGTGAGAGCTCTTTGACATCAGGTGCTGGAGATGTTGAGGTATTGTTTATGACTTGTTGGTTTTGACAGGCGATCCTTGGTTGTAGGATGGTTTTGTTATTATGACATGGTATACTCTTGATTACCGATTTAGAGTTGTGGCATGGTACATGTTATGATGATTTGAGCATGTGATCTTCTTTTGAGAGGATGTGAGATCATGGTGTCATGTTTATGTTCTCGATTCTATAGTTGGAGCTATGATTTTTATCTTGGTTGGTTCTCCTTGTATTGAGTACTTTGATCATTTGCTTGGAGTTTAGCATGGATTGATTGGTTGGAGGTGCTCATGGATACATGGAGACTTGGGTGAGGCTTGGTTTTCTCTTGTGGTTAGAGACATGTTGATACAACTACTCTTGATAATATTTTAGCAGGAAGTTTGAGGAGCCTACACCTTGGTTGGACGTGAGTTCAACATGGACCGATGAGGAGAGTGTTCTTGGTTGATTCATGATGACTTGGATATCCTGGAGGAGCATTCTCATTCCCCACTCTTGGTCTACTCGGTGGTTCACTTGAGAGGTATTTCCCATTTTTCTTTTAGGTGTATTATGTTTATGATTTGTCTTCTCATGGATATGGATCTTGAGTCATGGATATTTGGTTTCTAGAGGGTTCATTTGAGGAGTGTTGGCATATTTATCTCCTTGTACATGTTGAGTTTAGGAGATAGTTTATTGGGCTGATTTCCTTGGTTTGGGAATGGTTACATTGAGTTTGATCTTCTTGTTTTGAGATGATTACATCCATGATTAGTCACATGATACATATGTTATGTCTGATCTTGGTGATTGGACGGTTGGATGTTGTTATGGATTTTGTTATGGGGTGTTGTGGAGGAGATCATACTTAACACAATTGGCATTTAGAGGTGTGTGTAGGAGGACATGCTATAGGTGTTTGGTTTGTAGGTTTTGCATACCATTGTGGATGTTAATTGGTACTACATGTTTACATCTTCTATGTGATGTTGCTAGTAGACTTGGTATGCCTTGATCACTTGTGATGGTGCCTTCTTTATAGAATGTTAATGAAGGGATGCATTGAATGCACTCATTCCAGGTTTGCATTCATTTGGAAATTCCCCATGCAGTGGGAGCTCCTGGATGTGTATGTCACTCTTTGACAGGTTTGCACATGGTGTTTGTTATTGCAGTTTATGGGTGGATATGTGATGGCATGAGTTTACTATGTTATGTATACCTTGGAGGTATGGATAGTTGGATGTGTTGGAATTTGTTGTGGGTGTCATTTCAGCTATGGTGATTTATTCTTGATAGCTACTGGTGCATATTCATTACCTTTGGATTGAGTGTTTGTGTTTTGAGATATCAGTTTGAGGCAGGTTTATGCTTCTTTGTGACAGTTAGTGTGACATCTATTTGGATGTGTTCTTATCTTAGTGATTTGGCATGGTGGAGGATGAGAGCATTCATGGATGAGATGGTGGTCACCTTGGTTCTTGTTACAAGTATCTTGATGAAGCACATGGAGCACTTAGATTCGAGGATGGTACATGTTGCCTATGGAGTTTATTATCTTGGTGTTTGAGCTTACTTGTTACCCCATTATGCAATCTATACAACAAGTGGGAGATTGTTAGAATTAGGTGTTGTACACCTTGCATAATGCTTATAATGTTTAATTTATTATTATGTGTGTGGTACATCTAGGGGTACCTAGATGGACGTGCATCACTAGGAGCTATAATGTTGGGACCACTTTATGTTGTATGTAACATTGGGACATAATTGTAAAATGTAATTATTTAATATTAGGGAATAATAAAATATAATAAAGTGCCCAATATTAAATGTGGGGTCACATGATTGTAAGTTCATGGTTTTGGGAACATGGTTTATGTAATACCACTTGGTGGTTTTGTGGGAGCTTGTTTCTATAAAAGCAACCACAAGGGTAGTTGTTTAAGGTTGGAGAGTTTATTACAAGTTAGCAGGTTGAGCTAGTGCATGTGTGAGGGTTTGAAGCATGGCATGGGATGTGTGGATTCATGCTTGGTCACATGGAATGCATGGATAGCTTGTGCTTCAGAAGTGTTCATGGAGTCTCTGCAGATGTATTGTAATGGGTTTTCATTGTTGAATAATACATGTAGTGTGGATGCTTTTGGAGGTTGGGTTTTTCCCTCTCGAGGGTTTTCTCAAGGTATATCTTGTGTCATCTTTCATGGGTATGTTGTCTATTCTCTTGCATGTTGATATTGAGTATTTATTTGCATTATTTCAGATTTTGGGTTATGTGGAAATTGTAATTATATGGTTGCAAGTTTCCTTACAGTATTGTTACTAGCTTGTTGTATAAATAGCATTACGAGTTCATTTTTTTGGGACGCCTCATTATTTCTCTTTTATGTGTTATTTCTTGTGCAAAAGATTCTACATTTTAGGGAGATTTTCTATTTGCAATATTCTATCAAAATAGTGAGGGGGAGCTTTGAGTTGTAAGTGAGTTTAATTATCTTTTGAGAAGAAACAATTGCCAACTTGAGAGTTAAGTATTGAGAGACTTTGTCGGAGGTTCAATATCGAGATAGTTGTTCTAAAAGGTGCTATGACTACAGCCAATTGAATTGGAAAGCTTAAACACAGGCATGGGAATATTCTACTTTTTTTTTTTTTTTTTTTTGAATAAGTTATGTATTGATCAAATTAGCTAGTCTTGTTGTTTTTTTTTTTGAAAGAAGGGGTAAAAATTTTATTCAATCAGAACCAAAGTACAAAGCAAAGGCCAAAGGCCCAGCAAAAAGAACACCACTAGCCCAACCGGCAACACCACTACCTATTCATGTCCTCCACTAATAACCTCTCCAGGGTCTCAAGATAATTAGAAGAGAGCTCTTCCTTTCCACTGATATCCCAACCATCCACATTCTCAGAGGCCCACTTCGCTAGACAATCAGCTGCTTTGTTCCACTCTCTAGGGATATGACAAAAGGAGACAGAGTCCAAGGAGCTGCAAAGACTCAAAATCTGTCTGCCCACAGAAGCCAATTGCCAACTAACATCATCCAACCTTTGGTTGTTCAACAAATCCACAACAATCTGAGAATCCGACTCACAAATGATCTTCCTCCAGCCTAAAGAGCAACCACGTTCAACAACAATCTTAATAGCAAGGGCCTCCATCAAATTATTAGAATGCTTCCCTTTGTAACTAGAGAAGACAAAAACCACCTCACCATCATTACCCCTACCAATACCCCCCACACCAGCATGACCAGGATTCCCACGAGAAGAACCATCAGTATTAATCTTTAGGACCCCCACCGGGGGAGGCATCCACTTCCCATCACGACAAACTCGTTTCCGAACCTGACGGGGCCTTCTACCAGCAAAGCAACCCTGGCTGCTCTCCCCCAAGCTCAAATTCCGCACAATATCAAGATCACCAGGATCAAGATGTTCAGACATGTCACACTTAGCTGAAATAGTCTCCTGAATCCTGCTAATTATCTTCTTCCACAATTGAAGATTTCCAAGATTGGAACCACAAAAAACTCTACGGTTCCTCTCCAACCAAAGGTTCCAAAGAATGAAAATAGGCCCAATAGACCAGGCCACCTGAAGGAAAGGAGTCTTTGTTGGTGGTCTACCCAAACTTTCCCAAAAGTCAATCAAGGAAGTGGCATGAATACACCCATGATGCCAAGCTTCCCACCATCTGTGCCATAACTCTCTAGCGTAAGGGCAAAGAAAGAACAAGTGGGAGGTACACTCCTCACTGTGAGAACAAAGAAGGCAAATAGAGGGTCCCTGAAAGCCACGTTTGCGAAGATTTTCCCAAGTGAGGCACTTCCTCTGAGCAACCAACCATAAGAAAAAATTGCATTTGGGCCAAGAGAAGTTGTCCCAAACCTTCTTCCACCAGTGCACCTCAGCAGGACCAAATAAGTTCCTGTCAAGCATAGCATAGCCTTGGGCAACAGTAAATTTACCTTTTGGACTAGGATTCCAAGCCAGAACATCCCTCCCATCCAGGGAGCTGCAAAGCCTAGCCTCCAAAACTCTAGAAAGAACAACACGATCCTCATCAGAACCACCCACGGGCCACTCCTGTGGGTCCTTCCAACAAGCCACCACTGCCTGCCCAATACGCTTGACAGTTTTAAAATGCTCCACCTTAATCCACCCGGCCTCAGAAAAAATATGGCAAAGAGGCTGAAGCTGAGGAAAACTAGAAAGAATGGGAGGGTGGCCATCCCAAGAGTCCTGCCAAAACAAAACATCAGAGCCTCTATTACAGATCCAAAAGAGGCCCTCCTTAATCAGCTGAGCACCCTTCTTAAGGGTATCCCAAATACAAGAACCTTTACCCAGCAAAGGAAGGCGTGGCACATCGAGGCAATCAGCACCAGGCATATACTTGTGGGTTAGAATCTTAGCCCAATCCTGATCTTGATTGTTACACCACCTCCAGTATAGCTTGGCAGCCAAGGCAGTGACAGCAAGAGCCATAGACCTAAGACCAAGGCCCCCAGCATGCTTCGGCCTGCAAACAGACTCCCACTTGACCAAGCTCCATTTTGAGGAAAGAAGGTTGCCAGACCAGAGAAATTGCCGAGACAAAGCATCAAATTCCCGCACAAAGGTGGACGGGGGAACTTGCACACAGCACCTATAAATGGGGAGAGACTGCACTACAGTCTTAAGAAGAATCACTCTCCCAGCAGAAGATAGCCATCTGTAAGTCCAATGGCTCACCCTACTTCAAAATTTATCCAAAATTCCCTGCCAATAATCTCTTCGCTGTCCTCCCAAAGCCAAAGGGATCCCTAGGTACATCAAGGGAAGAGAACCGATCTGAAATCTAAGGATCCTAGCAATCCTGCTCTGAATAAGCCGAGAGTATTAAAAAAGTAAATGGAAGATTTATCCTCATTAATACACTGACCAGACGCCTTCAGATAGATGTCTAAGGCACGCCTGAAGTTCACCGCCTCACTAATTCTAGCCAAGCCCATTAGCCCAGTATCATCCACTAGCTAGTCTTGTTGTTGCTTGCATGTAGAGAAAAGTATTGTTTGCTTGAAAGAAAAGTGGGAAACTATTTGCTTTTTTGTGCATTGTTTGTAAGTACTCCATGATATGAGACTACTTTTCAAGGGTATTATTATACTAGACATGAGTAGATATGGGTAAAAGTGTATTTTTATCATAGGTATTGTTATTATACTCGATAAGATCAAAACATAGACAAGCTTAGGGAACACTCATAACTAGATAATTAATTATGCTAGATGGCTAGTAGGTTACTCCTGGGAATGTTATCCAATGAAGGGAGGGAACTTGTACTTTTCATATTGAGTTGTGTTACCTTAGGTTGTGTTAATGAGGTAGGTTATCCTGGGGAATAGCTTGCCCATGGAGAGGGATTGCCTAGGCATAGATATAATGGCCTCAATTCAAAATGAGCTTGCCATAGTGTAGGTGAATGGTAGACCATCACTCAATTATATTGAGTGAGAAAACTTTGGCCAAAGTAGTGAGATTGTCTGAAGACTCCACTGTAAATAGTGTGAATGTTGAGACTCCACTGTTAGTTCACCATGTCTACTTAAAGTGCATGAAGGGTACCTAGTGTAGGTTATAAATCCTAGTCATGTAGGGCATGACACTAAGCTTAGAATGGTATGTCGTATGAGGTTACCCAACCAATACCTTCGTCGAAGGGAAGGGCCATGTATCATTGATAGATGTGCAGGGGACCTCATATGAGTCTGTGGTTGGTGGAAAAGTACTTGAGTGATGCTTCTCCTCCTTAGCAGGCGACAAAGGACCAAGGTTTTGGAAGGTGAATTCTTGGACCATCTATATCTTATGCTATGAAGTTTGAGGGAGCTATGTATGTAGTTTGTACTTTCTTGGAATATTGAACCTTGTAAAGTATTGTAATGGAATAGAAATCCTTTTGTACACTGTTAGAGCATCTTTTATATTTTTTCAATAAAGAAAGGAATTTTTTTTATTACAATGGCTTGTACATAGTTTATTTTTACTTGCATAGTAAAACTTAGGAAATTTACTTTAGTGAACGTTTTGCTTGTTACATTAACCACACCTCCTAGATGCATCACACCTAAATAATTATTTAATTACATTATACTTTAACATTTTATGCAATGGTGTACAACACCATATCCCAACAATGTCAAATGCTACAAGTTTCTCTATCCCACCACTCATGAGTTGTTCATTGAGAGGAGTGTTCATTTTGAGGAGAGCCCTTCTATTTATTCTCCTACCACTTATTTATCCACTATCACATTGGAGAAATTACATCATGATGATAATTCCTCAAAGGATATTAATCTCCCTAATCTTGATGAGGAGGCTTCTTCCTCCCCTTTAGATGTGATAGTGATGATTCCTTTCATAGTCATTATTCAAAGGTTGATGATTCTCCTCTAGACTGTACAACCTCAAGGCCTCTTTAGGATTGTTAGAAATTAAAATTGATAGGCGATTGGGTTGGTGATATTTTAAATACTAGAAAAAAAGGTAATAGTTTTATTAGGCTCCATATCTCTTCGTTGCTTCAAATTCAAATCTGTAGTCCTTTCAGGAAGCTTGTGGTATCCTTGAGTGGGATGTGGCTATGCATGAAGAGTTTAGTTCCTTGGAGAGGAACCATATATGGGATCTAGTCCCCCTTCTTAAGGGAAGGAAACTTGTTTGATGCAAGTGGATCTATTAGACAAAATTTATAGAAAGTGGGTCAATTGACAAGCATAAAGCTCACTTTGTTGCAAAAGGATTCTCCAAGGTTCCAAGGATTGATTACTTTGAGACTTTTGCACCAGTTTCCAAAATGAATTCCATCTAACTTATACTTACTATTGTTGCAATCCATTGTTAGGAAGTTTATTAGATGGATGTGAAGAGTGCCTTTCTTCATGATGACCTTCAAGTGGAAATCTACTAGGAGTAGCCACAAGGGTTTGTAAATGATCCTACACTTGTTTTTCATCTTTGAAAGTCTCTTTATGACCTCAAACATGCTTTTTTGGCCTAGTATGCCAAGATGGACTCCTTGCTTCTGATAGTTGGGTTCACTTGATCCCATTCTAATCCTAACATATACATTCTATAATAGGATGACACTCACATTTTCATTTGTCTATGTTGATGACTTGTTGATCACAGGGAGTCACTCACCCACCATCAGGACAATGAAAATATCTTTACATGATAGATTTATAATGTCAAACATGGGTCTTTTGCATTATTTATTGGGAATTGAGATCACTCAATCATCTTCAAATATCTTCATTGCACACCCCAAGTATGTATTTGATATGCTCTCCATATTTTGCATGGATAATTATAAGCTTGCATCAACTCCATTTCTGTCAAGGGTCAAAATTTGATGAGGTCCAACCACCTGAAACCTGCACAAATCACCACAATAGATACAAACACAGAAGATGTGAGAAAGAAAAATAACCCACTTTCAATTATTTTTAGAAAATGAAATTATAGATTCAAAATTTACATGCTACAGTTTCATGGGCTTAATTCATTACAAAAAAATCAACTTTGAAAACAAAATATATTATTTAGAGCCACAATCTGCACTAATGGAGCCACACATACAACCCCCCACTTAACCATTTTTATTTTACCCCAATAACCTCCCTAGAATGCTCTAGAATGTTCAAATTTCCCTTTTGTTTTGGCACCAAAAGTCTCACCATTTGATTTTTGGCCTAGGAAGAAATTTTAATGAAATTCACTTTTTAGAGGGGCAACTTCACTGGGCCATAAATTTTGATCTGAGTGTTTGATTTTCTATGCATATAATTGGAAATATCTCGGTAAATTTTTAGGTCCATACAAGCTCGTTTAGGTTGACTTACTAAAAATAGTAAGTGCCCATTTTAGCTATTTTTGACACTTGGCTATCTTACACCCCTTAAGTGCCATCATGGGACTCAAAAAAACTAAAGAAATTAAGGAAAAAAAATTGGGTGATGCAAGATTGCCCTACACCGCTGGATGCTCCTGCATCGAACACCTAGGGTAATTTGAAAAGTGATCCTGTCACTTCTCAGGAGTTAGAGGAAAACCAAGACGGTTAACCTTAGCCTCAGAAAACCATGATGAATCTTCAATAGGCCTTCCTCTCCACTTCACCAAGCACTCTACATATTCCCTATTTCTTGTGTTTCTACCCACACAACTATCCAAAATTTCTTCTATCTCTTTCTTTTATGATGTAGGTGCTAGAATATTCCATTGTGCTTCCATTGTTTCTTCATTAATTCTCCCTTCATGATAGTCTATTAAATCTAAAATGTTAAACACAAGTGAAATATGAATTTCATAAGGCAACTCTACCTCATATATATGCATTTTCTGAATCATGCTTCTTTAGGATCTTGCATGGTCCAAACTTCTTCATCTTTAACTTTTTGTATGTACCAACTAGAAACCTCTCCTTTCACAAATGAACCATGACTTCATCTACTACTAGGAACTCCTTATGCCTCCTTTTCTGATCTACCTTGGCCTTATATTGTGAGTTCATCTTATTGATATGTTTCTTCACTTCTTCATGAAAATTCTTCAAGTGCTTAGCAAAAATTTTAGCCTCAACACTACTCTTCTCCCCCTTATCCATATTTCTTAGTTCAGAAGCAGTTCTTAGACTACTCCCATACACAATCTAGAATGGTGATTTACCAATGCTCTTGTTGACATAATTTTTGTAAGAAAATTTCACTTGTCGTATAATCAAATCCCATCCCTTAGGCTTATCTCCTAATAAGCATCTAAGTAGGTTACCCAAACTCCTATTCACTACCTCTATTTGTTCATCAGTCTATGGATGGTGTGCTGAACAAAACTTCAAATATGTCTTCAACTTCTTCCATAATGTCCTCTAGGAATAACTAACAAACTTAGTATCTATGTCTGATACTATACTCTTTGGTAGACCATGTAGCCTCACCGCCTCTCTGAAAAACAATTCTACAACATGAACAACATCACTGGTCTTATGACATGGAATAAAATGTGCCATCTTTGAAAATCTATCCACCACCACAAATATGGAATCATGCCCTCTTTTTGTCTTTGGAAAGCCAAGAACAAAATCTATGCTAATATCCTCCCATGGCCTCTCAGGTATAGGTAATGGCTGATACAATCTAGTACTATGACTTATTCCTTTTTCCATTTGACATGCTCTACAACTTGTTACGAACTTCTTCACATCTTGTTGTAATTGTGGCTAGTAATAATTCTCATTGACAAGAGCAATGGTCTTATTTCGATTGAAATGTCTAGCAAATTGTCCACTATGCTTCTCCCTGATTAGATTATATCTCATAAAACTCCTTGGAATGCACAATTGCATTCCTCTAAACAACATCCCATCTTGGATTAAGAAATCCAACCATCTTGTCCTATCCAAAGTAATAGGTTCCAAACAAGCCTTCCAAGCTTCTACAAAGTTTGGATCTTCAAGATACAAAATTTTGAGTTCATTGAACCCGACAACCTCTATATTCATCTCTCTCAATAAATTTTTCCTTCTACTTAAGGAATCTACAACTTTGTTTGACCTTCCACTCCTATGCTTCAAAACAATAGTATAACTCTACAAAAACTCAACCCATTTTAAGTGCCTTTGATTTAACTTTCCTTGACTATTGAGATAATACAAAGCATGGTGATCAATATATAAAACAAATTCTTTTGGCAACAAATAGTGTCTCCATTTCTTCAAAGCCTGAACTATAGCATAAAACTCCTTATCATAGACAAAATATTTCTTCTTAACATCATTTAACTTCTCGCTAAAATAGGTAACAAGCTTACCTTCTTGACTCAAAACAGCTCCTATGCCAGTGCCACTAGCATCACAATCTACCTGAAAGACCTTATTGAAATTTGGAAGTGCCAAAATAGGTTGCTTTGTAACTTTCTTCTTCAACATATCAAAAATTTTGGCTGCTCCTATAGTCCACTTAAACTCTTTTCTATCCCTTCTCATCGCTTCAGTTAGAGGTACACAAATACTACTAAAATTCTTAATAAAATTTCTATAAAAACTTGCTAGAACATGTAATGATCTTACCTCTGTAACATTCCTCAAGGTAGGCCATTCAATGATAGCTCTCACCTTTGAGTTGGATCCATCTTAAGACCCTCTGCTAAGATAAAAAAATCCTAGATGCACCAACTCTCTCTTCACAAAACTACATTTCTTCAAATTAATCAACAACTTTTCCTCCCTTATCTTCTCAAAAACTCTTTGAATATGCTTCAAGTGCTCCTCTAATGTCTTACTGTAAATAAAAATATCATCCAAATAATCAATAACAATTTTTCCTAAAAATTCTTTCAATACCTCATTCATAAGGTGCATAAATGTTCTTAGTGCATTGGTTAGCCCAAAAGGCATGACTAACCACTCGTACAAGCCCTCCTTGGTTTTAAAGGTTGTATTCCATTCATCTCCTTCTCTAATTTGAATATGGTGATATTCGTTCTTCAAATCTATCTTTGTGAAGTACTCAACTCCACTCAAACAATCCATAATGTCATCCATTCTTGGCAATGGAAATCTATACTTGATGGTGATCTTGTTGATGGCCCTAGAATTTGTACACATCTGCCATTCCCCATCCTTCTTTGGTGCTATACTACAGGAATTGCACATGGACTCAAACTCTCTCAGATCAATCCCTTCTGCAACAACTCTTGCACTTATCTATTCAACTCTTCTCTCTGTTGGAGTCATACGACGAGCTACCTTATTTCAAAAATTGGCTCCAAATCAAGTCCATCTAATGACTAATCTTTCTTACTGGAGGAAAACCTTCAAGTACGTTATCAAAAATAATAGCTTGAAACTCATTCAAAAAATTTGAAACCTCTATAGGTACCTCAGTAGTATCTTCTTTATCAATTCTAGGGATCAATGCAAAACACGTGCTCATGCCTCATACCTTCTAGGAAGTTTCTTCCATCAACCAAACAAATTCTTGCATTACTACATACCTTTTCCTCTACCTCTTTTAAGGGATTCAACTTATGATGAACCCCATCCTTTTTCAAACAATAGGTTTTGGAATGTCCATCATGTACTACTCGCCAATCAAACTACCATGGTCTACCTAACAACATATGACAAAAATCCATAGGAATAATATCACACAATACCTCATCATGGTAATTTCCAATATCGAACTTTACCAGACATTGTTCATTTACCAAGGCTTTATGGTCCTTTTGCAACCAAGCAATCTAGTATGGGTTTGGATGCCTTCTTCTCTCCAACTGCAACTTACTAACCATTTTCTTTGAAACAAGGTTATCAATACTATCTCCATCAATAATAACATTGAAAAATTTACCTTCACACTTACATCTGGTGTGAAACAAAATCTTCCTTTGAGTTGGTTCCTTCTCCTCATTCAGCAAGGCTCCTCTAGTAACAATAACCTCTACTCTTTTTGCATCCCCAGAATGTGAAGACTCAACATTTTCATCTACATGTGCAATTCGTGCATTACCCTCAAGTCTTCTATTTGTCTTTCCTTGATATTGAGGACACTCATAGGCTCTATGTCCTTCTTCTCTGCACTGAAAATAGGTTCCACAAAAGCCTCCTCTTCCCGGTCCTCGTCTAGATCTTCCTCTTCCTCTTTGGTCTCCATTATTTTGATCACGAGGATGGTAGGTGTTATATCCTTTCTAGTTTTAGCTGATATTGGATCCTTCATCCTTCTTTTGATATTCATTTCAACCTCCATAAGACCGTCCACTAGTCTTTCCACCATGGCCCCCACCTCGTTGTTTGTTCTCAAACCTCTTGTTTATTCATTCTTCAACCTTTAGAGAAAACTGATAAGTGTCCTCAATGGTGGTCATTCTTACCAGTGCCAATTCTTCCTGTATGCTTGGCTTCAACCCATTAATATAACGAGCAACTTTCTCTTTATTCGCCTTAGAATGTCCTGTTCAAATCAGGACCTTGTGAAATTCCTCTGTGTATTATTTCACTATCCTTGTTCCTTGCCTCAAGCTCTGCATCTTCTTGAGCAGCTCTAATTTGTAATCTACTGGAATAAATTGTTTCTTCAATTTTGATACCATTATGTCCCATCTAGAAATTTTATCTTTCCCTCGTCTTCCTCTTTCCACCATATACTAGTGTGACCTTTCAATTTTTTCTTTGCAAACCTAACTTTGTGAAGATCTTCAATCTCCTTAAACTCAAAAAATTCCTCCATGTCATTGATCCAATTGATCAATTCTTCAAAATTCAAACTTCCACTAAAAGTTGAAACCTCCATTTTAGGTCTCTTCCCAATGCTTGAGATCGCTCGCAACAATATTATTTCTCCAGGATCCATTGGATCCTGCTCTTCCTCTTCCATTTCATCTTCCATTTCATCTTCACTGTCATCTCTTTCTCGATGCACATCTCTTCTTTGAACCTCTTGCTACAAGGTTTCTAATTGCCTTCTAAGGGATCTGATTTCATCTCTAGGTGGATCTCTTCCTCCACTAACTCGACCTCTACCTCTACCATGTTGGGAAAGTCTTGGAGGCATCTTGAACTAAACCCACACTCACTGGTCCTGCTGCAACTACCTCACGTTCGACGCTTTGTTACAGGTTCAGAAACTCTTGCTCTAATACCACTTGATGAGGGCCAACCACCCAAAACCTGCACAAATCACAACAATAGATGCAAACATAGAAGATACGAGAAAGAAAAATAAGCCACTTTCAATTATTTTCAGAAAATGAAATTACAAATTCAAAACTTACATGGTACAACCTCATGGGCTTGATTTATTACAACAAAATCAACTCTGAAAACAAAATTTATTATTTGGAGCCACAATCTGCACTAATGGAGCCACACGTACAACTCCCCACTTAACCATTTTTGTTTTACCCTAGTAACCTCCCTAGAATGTTCTAAAACATTCAACTTTCCCTTTTATTTTTGCACCAAAAGTCCTGTTGTTTGATTTTTGGCCTAGGAAGAAATTTTAATGAAATTCACTTTTTAGAGGAGCAACTTCACGGGGCCATAACTTTTGATCCAAGTGTCCAATTTTCTATTATTGCATATCATTGGAAAGCTGTCGAAGAGATCTACAATGCATGAACCCATTGTAGGTCAATTTTTCAACTTTTTGAGCTGTTTTGAGGCCTCTAAAGTCTTCATATCTGAATTTGAAACTACATTGGATAAATTTCTGAGGACGAAAACTTTAATTTCTCCCAAATCGTGCAAGGTATTGAGATGATTCTTTCACGACCAAAAAAAATTTTTAGTCCTGCTCCTTGGGGTAAATTTTTAGGTCAATACAAGCCCGTTTAGGTTGACTTACTAAAAATAGTAAGTGCTCATTTTTTTGCTATTTTTGATGCTTGACTGTCTTACACCCCTTAAGTGTCATCATGGGACTCAAAAAAACTAAAGAAACTAAGGAAAAACATTTTTTTGGGTGATGCAAGATTGCCCTACACCACTGGATGCTCTTGCATCAAAATTGAGGCTAAGTGTCCTTTGTCCTTGGCTGATGGTGCTTTATTCTAATAGCTTATTGGGAGTCTCATCTACTTGACTCATATGAGACCTAGAATTTCATATGTTATGGGAATGGTCTCTCTATTAATCAAGGAGCCACATGAGTTGCATTGGAAAGAAACTAAGTAGATCCTCCACTACATTTAGGACACTTAAATGTGGGATTCAATATATAACGAGTGCAAATATTTATTTGGTGGGACATACAAATTGAAATTCGGTAGGTGATTCCCAGGATTGCAAGTCTACTTCAGGGTATTGCTTCTCACTTGGTTTTGGTCTAGTTTTTTGGTCGAGCAAGAAGCAATCTGTGATGGCTCTTCATCAATAGAGGTTGAGTATCAAGAGGCAGTTATTGCCACCACTAAGGCTATTTGGATTTAGAATATTCTCATTGAGTTTGGAAGTCCATTAAAAAATACTACAATAATATTTCATGATAACTAGAGTGTGGTATAAATCTCAAGGAATCTAGTCCATCACCAGTGGAACAAACACATTGAAATTCATATGCACTACATTCAAGAGTTGATTCAAGAAAATATCATTGATCTTAAGTATTATCCAAGATCAAAGTAAATTGTAGGAATCTTCACTAAAAATTTCCCTAAAATAAAGTTCCTTCCTTTGTGATCTTTTTTAGTGATGTGATATGCGTCTACTTCAAGAGGAGCTTCTTAGTCATTCACTTTATCTCTCTAATTTTTTTATGCTTTTTCTTTGAGTTTAAGTTTTTTTTTAAGTGAAGATGAACACTCTACATATTTAAAATTATTGTTGATTGATTGTTAATTATTGTTTTGTATACATTTATGACATGTTTATTTTAAACAACAAGGCCATGATTAAAGAGCTTAAAACTTTCTCATGCATTTTACATGAAGGATTTAAGGACTATAAAATCCATTGTTGGAATGGAAATCAATAGAGACCAATTTCACATAAAGCTTTGGTCTAGTGAGAGTAAGTACATGTTAACACTAACTTATAATGATTTATTATGCATGATTATAAACTAATAAGTATACATTTACTTGTAGGCACTAGGATTCCATTTGAGAAATGTATTAAGTCAAATGATGAATTTTAGCATACCTATAATATTATTTA
>VDFB02130457.1:0-48475 GCA_007258455.2 Sequoia sempervirens
TCATCATGTGTAACGAGAAACGCCGTCGTGAGATGCTCCTCCATCGTGAAAAGCTCCATCTTGAGTCTCTGCTTTAGGTTCTGATCAATAAAACTGACATTGACTGACAAACTATTGACAGAAACTCCATGCTTGATATTGCCCAAAACTGTATTTTACAACATTTTAGCAAGGTTTAGACTTTTAAATACAAAATGCCTTGATGAAGCAAAAAAATTGATTTGGGTACAACACATTTAAGGGGAAAATGTATAAGGGATTCAATGATAAAGGAATTGTGAAAAGGGGACTATATGTATAAAGAGCTTAAGGGATTAGTTACTTATCTTGCATTATACGGAAATAATGGAAAAAGATAAAAAAGGAAGGAATTATATGCATTTTGAATGAATATTGCATTTGTGTATGATCTCCGTATATGGAGAATACGTAGAAGAATTTAATATCTACTAGGATCGAAATGAAAACAGAACCGAGTATCATCTTAAGCTTAAGTTATTAGGTTAACTATGACAAGCTAAACACTCCTAGGATAAAGATTTCCTAATTAGGAGTTAGGAAGTAAGACACTTGTAGACTGTTTCATTTCTAAGCAGGTAGTTTGATGTAGGAAGTCTGGGATGACTGAATATCCATTAAAGGACATAGCCTACGCGTAGTGTAAGATATCCTTAAGTCAAATCGGCCCTGAGTAGTGTATATGATAGATGACCTTCATTCGAAATACTGAATGAAAATACTTTGGCCAAAGTAGTGAAATTTACGACATCCACTTAGGTGTGAGATAGTTGAGACTACACTGTTAGTTCATTGTGATCCTTGTACTAGTTCGAGATTGTGAAATAGCAAGGTTCTAGTTGTGTAGGACACAACACTATGCTCAATTGGTAATCGTTAAAGGATACCCTACCAGTCTCTTCGACGAAGGGAGGGCCATCCATTGAATAATGGATGTGCGGGGGACCGCATTATAAGTCCGTGGTTGGCGGAAAAGCGCCCGAGTGATGTTTCTCCTCCTCAGCAAGCGGCCGATGTACCAAGATTTGAAAGGAAAAGAATTTTGGACTTTCTTACTACTATTTGTTCTAAAGCTCATTGGAGCTATGTTAGTAAGGTATGTATTCTTGTTTCATGTACTTGTGAAGTTATTTTATTGAAATGGATTCTTTATTGTAAATTAATATGGCAACTTGTTCATGTTTTATCAATAAAGAAAAGGAAAATTTTTATTTGCAATGACATGTTAACACGTTTACTTACTTGTAGGATGTAAATTATGGAAATTTTAATATTAAGCAAGGGATAGGTCGTTACAAAGATCATGCATTGAACTCCAAGGTTCCTTTATGCAGTGGACGTAGTCTTAGTTGGCTTGATGTGATTTGCTGGTATTTCAAGGGGACTACGCAATTGTTCACTTAAAGAGAAAGGGGGTCTTCATGATTCAAAAGATTTATCATTGAAGCTTGAGTTCCTAAAGTAACCTGGAAAATACTAAATTGAATGGCTGCAGGGATTAAAAATGCTATGATCTACTCTAGGTGCGGGACGTGGAGATCAACTCTTACAAACTTCAACCAAGCTCTACTTTGCCTCACCATGGACAACTTCCACATAACCGGTGCAATCTTCAAAGAAGTAACTAGAGGTATTTAGATTACAACTTAACATGAAGATACCATCACAACAACGCATACCAACATATAAATCATAATTGAAGTTAAGTCCAAATTGTTCCAGTTGACCACACAAGGCGAACACACCATCAATGAGCTCACTAGTGGTATGGATTAACGAAGCTTGCTTAATTCAACCACCACATTCCACAACTATCTACGTGCATGAATTAAAATCTACTTTACTCTATTTAAGCTCTACTTCAAGATTCTAAGCGAATTGGAAGGACAAAGAAATCTTGCTAGCTACCCACAACAAAAGATCAAACCACAAGCAATGATAACTCTTTTTATTATAGGAGTGTTCACAACAATTTCTTACAAAGCATTCAAGTTGAAAACTTTCCTTCCTCTTCCTATCTATCAATCTATGCTATCAATCTCTATCAATCTCTCTCTATTCCTTCTCTGCTATTCTATATTCCTATATGATACAAATGAGGAAGGATGCCCCGTTTATAGTTGGCACATTCCAACAGACGGCTCAGATTGAATTACAATGAAGGGCTCAAATTGAGCCACATAAGCCCTAGTTAAGATTCTGCCCTAAAAACTGCTAGAAAGTTGAGGAGTGGGGTAATAAATGAGCACAAAATGCCCACTCTCTCCCTTTGACCACTATGAGCAATTAATTCCCACCATCTTCCAGAAGATTCTTGTCCAGAAACGTGTTCCCTCTGTTCTTCTCCTTGACTGCAAACTTGATGAATCTGGCCAACATAGCTTCAACCTCCTGAACTAAAATGGGTGGGCACGTTCTCAATGTAAAACTCCAAGATGTCGACTTCTTTCTCCTATTTGATGATGATTTTCCCCTTTGCTGCTATTGCATCTTGGGTTGTGCGAATTATGCTAGAGAACATTTTCTGGGTCATTGAAGGACTTCACACTTAAGAAGAATTCCTCTACTTTGTTCTTTAGTCCATCCCGCTGTCACTCTTTAACATTGAAGCTTTTTGCTCATTCCTCCTCCTTAGCCTTGAGGACCTTTTAGTGCCTGAGGATGATCTTTAACGCTTGGGCCTTCATCTTTTCCTCCATCCTGATCTTGAAGGATTTTCTTGTCTTGGACTCGAGCATTTCTTCCTTGCCACCTACCCCTCTGAGTTGGGCACATATTGGATCATCGTGGAGAGATTCCAACACTTAGTTGTTTCTTCCAACATCTCCTCTTCATGGTTTGGGCGCAAATGAGACATCATGGAGGAGTTTTGAACATGTAACTTTTCTCCTTCTAAGGTTGTAATGTTATCCTGGAGTACTTGCTCCCTTACCCCAAGCCATCATGCTTTGGACCCGGTGTTCACCTTGCAAAACAAAAAAAAAGAAGAGCATCAAAACACTTATAGTATAAATCCACTTCATTTACCTAATTTCCATGTTTTGATTTCCAAGGTCTAATTGATCTCTGGATCTAATAGAGTTCATCATTTTTCTCTAGCAAACTTTGCTTTCTTCATAACTTTTCATCATGGGCCCATTTCCTTGGGTGTCATTTCATGTTGACGCCTTAGAAACTTTTTACTCAACTTCTTCTTCTTAGGGCGCATTTAGAAGGCTCCTGCTTCATTACCTACATTAGAAAATTTTCATATCTTCATCCATTCCCCCTTGGGCACATTTAGAGGGGTGTTTTCTCATTCATCTCCCTCTTGCCTTAGAATATTTTGCCTCTTGGAGCTTGGGCGCATTTGATGGGTTGAGCTCATATTTGATTCCTTAGACAAATTTTTTGCTCTAGCTTCTTCTTTGGGCGCATATGACCCCTTGTGCTTTTGATTCTTCCCTTAGAAAATTTCTCACCTTGATGTCTCTGCCTTGGGCGCATTTTGAGAGGTCATTTCAAGTTTACGCTTTAGGAAAATTTTCATTTCAACTTACCCTTCCTTGGGCGCATTTGAGGGGAGGTGTCTACTTCCATTTTCATGACTTAGAAAAATCCTCACACCTCTTCTCACTTGAGCACATTCTAGGGGTGTTGCTCTGGGTTTTCCTTAGAAAATTTTTCCTACACCATGATGGGCGCATATGAGGGGTGGTGCTTACATTTTGTGCCTTAGAAAAATTTTCTCCAATTTGAGGGCACATTTGAGGAGGGGTCAAGTTGGGTGCATCTAGGAGGTGGTGATGCCATTTCCAATGCCTTCAACTTCTCCATGATGCCTAAGGCGCATCTTGAGGGGGAGCTTCAAGTTTAGGGCGCATTTGGAAGGGGGTCCTTCCATTTTTGTGACTCAGAAAATTCTCAAACCTCTTTGTTCATCATGGGCGCATTTCCACTCCAGAGCTCTAAAAACTCATGCCTTAGACAAATTTGTGCTTTCCTGTCTCCCACCTTGGCGTATCTGAACACTTAGCTTATTTTCAACCTGCTCGCCCTCACTTTCTAGTTTTAGTAACTTCTTGATTCTCAAACTTCTACAACTCCTATCTTGATATTTTCCCAATGTGATCCTCATGACCTATTTGACCTGTTCACACTTGCCCTGTGTGTGCACTTGCTATTTTTAGCCCTATTTTGGAAGTGACTTACTATAAATAAAAAGTATGCAGATTATGCTCAAATTTTACCAGGAGATTCCTTGAAAGATGCTAATCGCAATGGGATACATCCGTTTTTCATTTTTCTCAAATTTTGCCCCTCATTTTAGGCACCAAAGTTGGAAACCTTAATTTCATTTGCATGTGCCTCTATTGACCTCCGTTCAACTCTGTACCTGAAACTGAAGATCTGGAGCTGCTTAAGTGAACCTACTAAAAATAGTAAGTGCCCGAAAAAGTGATCAACCGACTGTCGGACTTGGTTGCATGTCATATTGCTCGAGAGATCTCAAAAAACCTAGAAAAACCCAAAAAACTAGCTTGCATACGGGGTACTTGCTAAAAATAGAGAGTCATCACCTTGACTTGCATGTTATACCATCGCAAAGCTCTCAAAAAACCCAAAAAGACTATCCTGACATGCATTGAAAAATCATACATGCAAACCCTAAAAATTGCTCCCGAAGCTAGAACTGCTAAAAATAGAAAGTTGTCTGAATTTAATGATATTTTAGTGGGAGCCTACCTAAGGCCTCCTGATTGCAACGCCAAGCTCAAATTTCAATTTTCTCACTCAACTTAACCTCCAACTAAGTCCGAAGAATAAAAACCCTAATCTGACAAAACACACTCAAAACTTGGCCAGAATTCAAAATTGGGCCAAAAAAGGGTACATCCCCGGAAAAACATAAGGAATTAAGAAGGACCACCGCAAAACCACCCAAAACCAAAGCCAAAACACCCGATTGGGACAAAATTTAGGGGGTCCCCATTTTGAATGGGGTGATGTGTGAAAAGGTCACAACAGGATCGTTAGCAACAACTGAATTGAATTACAAACTGGAAATAAAAGCAGGCGGAGAATCAACCATGAAGATTCCTCGCTACTACTCATTCAATGGGGGGAAAGATATTACAATGAGGAGCAATTCATCCACTTTCCAGCAGGCATCCACTTAGCAGTGGGGATTTTCCACTTAATCAATGGATAAGATATGAGAGATACAATTGTTTATTTCTCCACACTAGCGGTAAACCATCCAAGGATTATAATGTTTGAATTTAAAACACAAGTAAATGCAATAATAAAAATGACTGGAACAATACTACTATTTACAACCTTACAATGCCAAATTATCTACAAATTACAAATGCTACTGCTGTATTATCAAAGCAAAATGAAGGAAGATAATCTCTCACACTTATAATCTTCTTAATCACTGAAATACAAGCCAAAATCTGATCTACTCACAAATCTGATATGAACCAGCAAACTGAAATTTCTTACCAGCAATTGTGCAACACACCAAAATGCTTATTTCTCCCTCAAAAATACCTCTTATGCCCTCCAAACTTCTGCAATGGTTTCACTTTAGTTCCAATTACAATGTGAATAGATATGCCAAGGAAATTTAGCATGAAATGGTTAAAGGCTAGGTCTGATATATAAAACCAGCAAAGTTCAGTTCAGACCAACAAACTACATCCTCAACAAAAACTCAAATCTTCAACTACACACCACCAACTCTCATGAAACTGAAATGAATCTCCTCTAAGGCTAGGCAACTATGAAGAAACATCAATGAGTCACACACACCCTTGAAATCTTCCCAGCATACAATTTTAAGCCCCAAAGACAAGGGATGGCTTGGGAAAGAGGCCGACCTTGTCTATAAAAATGAATACTTTCCCATTAAATCTGCAAATGTGCAAAAAGAGGTGCCTCTAGCATATGTTTCATTAGAACAAATACCCATAAGTAGAAATAAATCACCAAACCAGCTATGAATAGAAAATGGCTACAACCATGAATGAACCAGCAACACAAAAACTAGAAAATCTCACCAAAAACTCAACAATAATGCTCAATATGCACTTTTGAAGGAAGCACACTCCCAATTGGCCATCTAGGGAACCATAGTTTTAGGCCCAAAAAATGGTGTAGATACTAAACTCCCCCTTAACTGGGTTCTGAAATCAATCCGGCAGCATTTCGATAAGTTAAACAATGGATGTTGAATGAATGAGCAAGGCCTCATATAAATAACATTCTGAGATGACCTTTCAACTTCCATCAGTTTCCTCCAAGAAGGGATGCCCAATATATTTTGAAATGTTTTCTTTTTTAAAATATAATTAATTCTCCCTCTTCTAGGCGTCTAAGGCTCATGAACATTTAATAAACATTATAAAATATTTAATCTCCTTTTAATGTGGCGTCCACCCTTCATGACCACATTTAAAAACAACATTAAGTCATAATCTCTAGGCCAAGGGGGCCAACATGGCAATATAATATTTAATGAATTAAATAAATCATTTTACCAAAATGAGCCTCAAAATGCTGAAAGCCAATTGTGCTCCAACTGCACTGCCCAAAATGGAAACTAAATTGACTACTGATGACATTGCCCAAGATGACACTGCCAAAAATAGAACTTACTAAAAATAGTAAATTCTGAAAAAGTTGCCCAATGCCTTTGCATGTCATATCATTGCAGAGCTCTCTGAAAACCCAAAAAGAATCTGCAATCCCAATTCAAAACTCCAACGTACAGGCTATAAATAGCAAGTGCCAAAAAAGGTTGTTAGATGGAGATGCATGGTATGCCATTCCGAAGCTCTCCAAAAACTCAGAAAACTCTGCCAGACATGCATTAGAAACTTTTACATGCAAACCTTCAAAAATGCTTCAGAACCCACGTATAAAATAGAAAACCCTAATTTTACCTCTCATGAGCATACGGGCTTCTGAAAATAGGCTATCATTCACCGAAGAGCGTATGGCTAAAATGTGGACATTACAAATTCTATGTGAACTTGTGTTTGTACGCTAATGTTTGGTATGAAACCAACACTTGATGGCAATTTGTTATCATTCTATTATAATTGGACTAAGTTGATAGCTTACACTTAATGAATAGTCATGGTTTAAAAGTGAGATCAAAGATCTCATACAAGAGGAGAGAATGAACTCCCTCTAACATTGGAGCGTGAAATATGAAGCCTTTGATTTCCCAAAGGGGATACATAGGCAGGACCATCACGAATGAACCCTCAAGGTTTAGGTCTAAGTCTAGGGATGACCCTATCATTAGGAGCTTAACACTTTCTACTATAAGCTTTTGAGTGGTGCCGTGGAGTTGTCGCCACAATGGTGGTTGATTAAGTTGGTAGTTGTGAATTGAAAAAATAAAAAAAATAATAGTAACTTAGGGGCTGTTATTATAGCACAAGTGTCTAGATGACCTTGGTGAGAGTTCTTGTAGCACAACAAATGATATTGGGATCTCAATAGTTAAAGCTTCACACCATAGCAAGACGATCATGGCTAAAAGTGGTAACAACACAAGCCTTGGCAATGAGAAGTGGACAACAAAAGAAATCAGTTTTTGGTGTGAACTTTGAAAATGACAATAGCTCATTTAAAAGAGAAGATAGTAAGGAAGCTCAGATTTTAGAGTCTAAGGAGACATTAAATGTTAGTCATGATAGATGTGGAGAAGAAAAAGACATAAAGGAGAATCCAATACTGATGTGTGAAGACATTTTCACATCTACAACTACTGTTGATATTAAAGAGATGGAAAAGAAACTAGATTTGCAAGCACATGCAAATGATGGAATTTTTGTTGAGAATGATTCTTAATATGGCCATTGAAAAGAAATCTAAACTAAAAAATAAAGAGAAAAAACATCTTAAGACACATATAGAATCTTTGGAGAAACCTATGAAATTTTTTGAAGAGGATCTAAAAAGGGAGGAGCAAAAGACATTTTTTGTTGATGAAGATTTAGCAATGGAGCAATGGCTTGCAAAAAAGATGGAGATCAACGAAGGGAATCTTAGTGGTTCTAAAGGTGCGTAGAATGCCCTAATGGATGATTTTTTTTACATGATCTTGAAACACAAAGAAAATAAATAAAGAACATTTTGAACCAAAGCCCCAAGAAGTCATCAAAAAGGTTTCGGTAGTTACTATTGCCGGTTTTGAGTATGGGGGAATTGTTAGATCAACAATGAACGATAAGTAATCTATGAATGCTAACACTAACTGAGAATCAAAAATGAAGGATTCAAAGGACAATTGTTTAGAATTAGGCCAATATGAATGGTCTAAATAGAAAACTAATTTCCAATCTGATAATAGGAATAATTTCAATTTTTCCACTAGGTTGCAAATTATCCACTTTTTGAAATGGATGCAAAGAGGTTTGTCCATTGGGATAACCCACTTTTTGAAATAAAGGAAGAGACACATCTTAGTTCAAGTTCCACAACTTGTGACGATATTAGAGTAGCACAACAAAAGATGAATGGTGAAATGGTTCTTCATAAAGAACGGCCCCCAAGAAGGAAGTTGTAGGAACAAAGCAATTAGTAGAGTTCGGTATGACTCAAGAAACTTTGCAGGACAATATGAATCATCAAGAAAAATTATTTGAAGACAACAAAGACATAGTTGTTAAACAAGACTTAGCAACAAATAGGCAATTATTGAAATACACCGCATCATTTGAGAGATTCATAATATTTACAGGATTGAATTGGGATTTGGGATTCTGGTATCTCCAAGAAAGACTCAGTCAATCTTGCTTAAGGACAAGCAATCTTGGGAAAAGCAGACTGTAATGTCCCCTTTCTTAAATGAGATTATAATAATAATAAATTAAAATATCATACAATAAATTATAAAATGTAAAATTAAAGTTTTATTTAATCAAAAGTCAAGGAGCATGTGAATAATCACAACCATTGAAGGAGAAAGATATATAAGAGACACAAAATAAGAAGTAAGCACCATACGAAAAATACATTTTTTATTATCTGGTTACTACTCCTTTGGAGAATGGAACTGTGGTTCAACAACCTGAGGATGAAACTGTTGTGACCTTTTCACACATCGCCCCATTCAAAATGGGGACCCCCTAATTTTCGCTCCATTCTGGTCTTTTGGCTTGGGTTTTTCTCTCTTTCCCTCTCACTCTGTCTCTTTTTTGATGTCCGCCTTTCGAGGATCGTTCTCGTCATTGAGTTTACGCATGAAATTGACTAATTCTAAAAAATTAGGGTTTCACCTTTCCTGGTCAATCCAAGGTCGAACAAAGTGAATAAATTGAAAATTGAGCTTAACGTTGTTGTCAGCATGCTTCCAACAGGCTCTCAGCAAGTTTTCATCTGATTCTGAGGTACTTACTATTTTTAGTAAATGTGAACTTGCAGGCAATTCGTCAACATTTTTGAGTTTCCGATAGTCACACTGAGTTCAGAGTGCCTCAGGCTACTCGCGTGCAAAATTTGAGCGAAAACAGATAACTTTCTATTTTTAGCAATCCAGCTTCCGAAGCAAATTTCAGGGTTCAGATGCAGAGTTTTTTTTTGCATGTCTGGATATTCCTTCTGGGTTTTTTGAGACCTTCGCAACAGGTATAACATGGAAAACGAGACGACAACTTTCAGAATTCAGTCTTCCAAGGCTATTTTTAGGGTTTGCATGTCAGGGTTTCTTTTGCATGTCGATGATTCCTGGTGGGTTTTTCGAGAGCTTCGCGATGGTGTGACATGCAAATGGAGATAACCACTCAGTAAGGAACTTAATATTTTTAGCAGATCGTCCGTGCCGCTTCCCAGCATTTCAGAATCACGAGCTGATCGCAATGCCACAGGAACGAGAGCAAACAGATATCATTTGATATGCATGCAGAGAAAATTAGGGTTTCTAGCTTTGGAGCCTGAAAAGAAGGGTAAAAAGTCAGAATTTTCGAAAACCGATGTAAACCATCACAATCAGCATCCTTCAGGCTATCTGCTGGTAAAATTTCAAGTCAAACGGAGCACTTACTATTCATAGTAAGTCATTTTGGAAACAGGCTAAAAATAGCAAATCAGTTGCATCACGATGCTAGCAGTAAGGTCACGTGGTGAGGAGCACCTCATTCAAATTTCAAGTTAATCCGGAGCGGTGGAGCTATCAGAAGCGAGCGTTTACTATTTATAGTAAATCATCTTCAGAAATGGGCTAAAAATAGCAGGTCAGTTAAAAATGGCAGTGTCGACAGGACAACAAGGTCATGAGGATGCTATGTTTAAAATTTCAAGTCGTTCCGAGCCTCAGAGATGCAAATTCAAAGGACTTACTATAAATAGCAGGGCATGAAGGCTGGCAAGAATGAGGAAAAAATTCTAAGTCTGGAACTTCATCCAGTAAACATGGCAAAATGCGCCCAGCTGATGAAGAAGCATGGAAGAAGTTTTGAGTATGAAGCCCATCCTCCTCAAGGGGCAAAATGCGCTCAAATTGCAAGAAAGTCAAACAAGTCAACAAGTTCATCCTTCACCTACATGGAAATGCGCCCAAATAAGGTCAAGTGAAGACAAAAAAATGGAAGTTGAAGAGTCATCCTCTTCCCTAGCTCAAATGCGCCCAATTTGAGGTGGTAAAAGTAACTGCAAGGTGGTGAATGAGATAAAAGGCGTTAGAAAATATTCCAAGGCGTGGTAAGAGGTAAGTGAATACCCCAAGGCGTGGCAATATTCCTCCTCAAGTGTGAAATGCGCCTAAGGTGGTAAAGTGTTAGAGATTTTTTTTAAAGGCGTGTGAGGTGTTGAGAATAAAATGCTAAGGCATGGTTTCAAATTTCTTCTAAGTGATAAGCGCCCAAGATGATATGTGTGAGAAAATATTGTAAGGTGATGGATGTGTTGCCTAGGCGTTGGAAGTGAAGACTTCTAAGCACAAGATGAATATCCTTCTTCCCACACAATATGCGCCTAAGATGTTGAGTGAAGAAAAATGAAATATTTCTAAGGCGTTAGAATTTTAAATAAAATTGTCTTGCAAGTGTGAAGTAAATGCAAATGGTGAATGAGAAATAAATTGTGCTAGGCATGAATAAAAAATTTCCAAATGAAGTTGATAAAATTTCCACCACTGGCGAATGAACCAAAATTTTCTAAGGAAAATTCTCAAAGTGCAAGATGATTTAAAAGTTTCTAAGGAAAAAATATTTTCTCCCTTAGAAAATACGCCTAGAGCTCAAGGTGGTGAAATTTTCCTTCGTGAAGCACGAGCAAATTTTCTCAGTGATGAAGTCAGAGAATGATGATAATACAGGATGAATTCAAATTTCTCAAGTGTGAGCAACACGGGATGATCACAGGCGAAGAATGGATTTAAACTGGTGAAATAATATTTTTCTAAGGTTCAAAATTTAAAAATTAAATGAACCCGTTCGTTGGGTACCCATGGATTCGAAGCACTCTGAAGAAAATTCTCTTCTAGATACTGAACATTTGCGATGATAGATGGATTTCCAAGTCTTCCGCACTTCGCCAACACTCTCTCAGTGAAGAATTTAATCAGTGCTCAAATTGTGAATTTTCCTAAGGGAAATTTTAAAATTCTCTAAGGAAGATGAATAAAATGTGTTTTCAAAATGAATTTCTCCGAATGATGAATTCAAAATGAGTTGCCTAGATAATTTTGATTGAATTCTTCAGTGATGAATTTTCCAGAGTTAGGGAGAGTTAAATTCGAATTCAAGTAGCAGAGCTCCGGCTGGTGAATTAAAAAAATGGATTTAAATTAAATTTTTTCGAAAATAAATTCAAAGATGCCAATCAAAGTCAAGTTTCTAGAAGAGAAAGATTCCTGACGTCGAGAGACAAGTGTCAGAAATACTAGAGAGGGAAAATTCGAATTCTTGAAGTGGAGTAGTGGAAGTTTAATGCACTGGCTAAAATTGGCTCCTTCTAGAATTCGATTTTGAGCTATAAAATGAAGAAGTCTCTTACTTGTTTTTTCACAGCTGGAGAATTCGATTTGCTCTGAGGTTGACATTGCAATCTTGCTGAAGACTAGAGCTTGAAGAAGTTTGAAATTTAGCTAAGGACTGGAGTTTGCTGAAGTTTAATTTGAAGTTGCTAAGACTGCTGGAGAAGGACGCCTTGAGTTGCCAGTGCAAATGTTGAAAATTCGAATATTGCTGAGATCAAAAGGGGCGCACTTGCTGGTTGCTGATTGAAACTTGAGGTTGTTGATGCTAAGAGGGACGCCTTGAAGTGAAGGTATTTCAAATTGACTAAGAGGTGCGTACTTGTTGAAAGAAGTATTCAAAATTGCTGAAGCTTGTGAAGTGCGCATTTACCAAGTAAGAAGTGTGAACTTGCTAATTGATGGTTGCTGGTGTAAAGTACAAATTAATCAAAGTTGCAGATTGGAGTTGCTGAAGAGTAGTGAAGTCACTGAAGTCTACTTAGAAACCTTTTCTAAGTGTTGAAGTTCGATTTTATTGAAGAAGAAGCTGAGGTTTGCAAATAAGAAAAGTTATTGCAGCTTCTAGAAGTCGATTGCAGCCCCTACACAATATTTTATTTTATAAATTAATTGCTAATGAATGTTTACTGTCTGCACATGGCTGAGGCGAGGGCGACTGGCAAGGAAAATGGTGCATCCAAGCAGGCTGTAATTAAGAAGTTGAGCAAGACATTCATGCCGGAATCGAAGTTCATTTCAAAGTTGGGCAGGCTGACGGACACCAACTTGGGCTCCATCAACCTGGAGACCTTCAAGAACAGGATGTTGGGGATTGGAAATCATCGACCTTCGACCACTTCACACAATATTGTTCGAAGTGGGTTATATGCAGTTGTTGGTTTCCCGCCAACCATTCAATGCTCGGAGCTAATGATGGAGTGCGCCAATTACTATGAGAAGGATCATCCGTCAATCATGTCACCAGATGGCCAAGTGCTAGCCAATCTTACTCCAGTAGCCATTGGTGAAGCTTTCGGGATCCCGGTGCACAGAAGCATGGTTTACAAATCCAGAGAGCGAGCGGAGCAAATGTATGCTTCTGCTTTCGAGAGATGTATGGAGACAATTAACACTCACTGGATGAGCACTCCCAAGCCTTCTCGTACAAAGTTTCCGAAGCAGATCATAGCGGAGGACTTGAAGCAAGAATATTGTGATCTCATCATGATGCTGAGCAAGGTTGGTGGTTGTGCACAGTCATTTATTTTCGAGTCTTGGATGTTTTACTAAATCAACCTCGTGCTGGAAGGGAAGGATTACGTCAATTGGGCAGAGATGATCAGTGATAATTTACATGAGCAGCTCCTGAGCTTGAGAAGGACGAAGACATTTTACATGAGCTCTTACATCATTTATATGTTGGCACGTATGACCAAGTATAGGGGGATCTCTTACAAGGAGCCTGTCGGTTGTGGCTCTCACCAGTTCAAGATCTATGACGCTTGTCCGCAATTGCACCTGGCGAGCACTACTCACTACAAGCGTGTCAATGATGCCTTCACCATGTACATCACAAGATTGCTTCAGGAGCGGTTACATCACAGAATCTCGAGGGAAGCCCAGGAATTGATTGAAAGGTCTGGGTGCTAGTTCATACAGTTTCCAAGGTTTACTTATATTAGGATGCAAGGTTTTTCATCGTACCCATATAGGCTGCCTAAGTACCCAACCGATAGAATTTTAATGTTACAGATATCTAGGCAATTGCTTGCCTATGATAAGATTCAGAAGAAAAAGAAGAAGGGAGGAATTGAATTCCCAATTGTCATGGGCAACTCGGATGAAGTGTGTCCCTCAATACAGGCAGCTAGAGAAGCCGAGAGCGAGCTTCAATTTTATCATTTCTCATATCACACCAGCCGCCAGCACTACGATCCACATCATAACATCAAGTGGGTACTGTCAAAGGTGTTTAAACATAAAGCCAATATTGAGGACTATTGGGCTGATGCAGTTGATGAGATTGAAGTTAGGAAAAGAATGTTCTCTCGGTTGCCAATTACTTTGATTAGGGAGTGTGAAGTTGTGCCGGTTCCAGACCAGGTGAATGAAGATATGGATGTTGTTCATCCTGATTATGCAGCTGTAAGAGATACTCCACTTCCACCTCCAGATTGGTCAGAGCCTGAGGTTGCAGACTTGGACACACTTTCTATTCCCGTCCTGACATTCACTAGGGCATGGGTTGATAGGCGTGTAAGCAGATTGAAGAGTAGGTCAATTGCTTTGACTTACAATTTGATGGGAGATCACAGGACACCTACCACAGGCAGGAAGAAATAGATAACACGAGGTCCGGAATCCAGAAAGAAAGAGCTAGTTCGACAGGAGCCCGTTCAGGCAGAACCTCCACGAGTTGCAGTTGAAACACCCACACCATTGGAGACACGTTCTCCAAGTATACAGGAGGTCTCTTTGTTTGATGATCAGAGGAATGCATTGAATCAAGTGCAAGTAGTACAGGATAATAATCAGCCTCCACGGAGAGAGTCGGTTGGCCAGAGTGTCAACGCACCTGTTAGGGTTGATCAGCAGGATGATGAGGGGACTATTACAGACCCTCAGTTTCAGCAGGAGTTAGAGGCGGCTATGAATGATGATGATGATATAGTTTCAGGACACTTAGCCACTTGAGGACCGATGAGCCTCAGCCGAATGATGTAGGGTTGAGATTAGAGAGGTAGGGCAGAACAGGCCGCCCTTCGATATATTGATGTGCGCATTGGTTGGGGAGAGAGGCCCTGGTGAGATTGATCCAGTGAAGAATGGAAGGACTGGCAGGATCGCTGCAGAAGAAGAACAAGATACTGAAAGTTGCTCCGCACCCTTCAATTTGTCGTCACCTCAAGTGATGTGACCGAAATGAAGCATTCTGAGAATTATGTGTCGACTGGGCGCTAGTGCGTAGGTAGAGAGGTGTGATAACTCCTACCTTGCCCTCAAAGATAGGTTATTCAAGAAAGAAGGGAAGTATAAGAAGTTGAAAAGAGAACACAAGGCCTTGATTGGATATGTACAGCAGTTGTCTCGATTCTCGAGGGCAGGAGATTCCAGTGATAGAGCCTCCAAGAGATACGAGGTGTCAGTGGCTTGGTAGAGTTAGGAAAGATGGCACAGGAGGCAGACAAGTGGGTCACAGGAGTTCGTGTGAGACAGAGAAGTTTATGGAGGACCTTGCTTTTGCTTTTCAGCAGGCCTCTAGTATTTTGGCACGGATGGAGGCAGTTGATCATGCTTGGGGCGATGCTTCTATCTATCAGAGCAGTAATTCAGCGTCTTGAGGCATTGAGGCATGTTCGTTGCGGTTGCTGATTGATGGAGGTGTCATTCAGGAGAATGACAGATATGATTTCTCGAGATGGTATTCTTCAGCGATCATGGGACGTGGTTTCTTCGACGCGGCACAGGCAGATTCAGCCAGGGTACATAAAGCTATGGCCAATATTATTGATGGAGTTCAGAATACCTTTGAGGCCATATTTGCTAGGCGGCTGAATCCAGATGAGATTAGTGTTGATAATTTGAGGGGTAGGCTGGTGCCTTTCTTTTCAGATGTTAAGACCTTTGTACAAGATGATTTCGAGAACACTTCTACTTTCTCCAGTTTGATTCAGAGCACGCAAGATTCCTTGGTTGCTTGGAGAAAATCTTGTAGGAGGCATGAGCATTCAATCACAGTGTTAGAGTTTCAGCTAGATTGCATTCCACCCATTTCAATTCAGGAAGTTGAGGCTATACTTGGCAGGTTCGTTGAGTTTGCAATCAAAGAGAAGGCAAATGGGAACGCACTACTGGACGAGGATCTTCTAGAAGACTGATTGTGGGCATTTATTGCCTTTTCTATTTTGGGAGTGAGTGGGAATCTTGATTCATTTAATGTACCACTCCCTAATCTGGCAGTTTTTAGGGTTAGGGCTGAGGTGGCACGATTTTGGCCACTCTATTGATTGTAACCCTAGCCATCTTTTGGACTGGGCTAGCTATATAAAGGGGGAGTCCCCCTTATTTGTAACTAAGTAGACATTAGATCAGAGTCAGAATTGAGTTAGAGCTTAGAGGCTAGAGAGTAGAACATTGTAGACATTTTGCATATTGGAGAAGAAAGAAAGTTTTCCCTTTGAAATTTTTTTTGGAGATTGTTGTATAACACTTTTCATGATAATAGATCTTTTCATTGATGGTGGAATTCGTCTTGTCATGAATAGCTAGCAAGGTCTCTTCTTCCTTTCGAATCCAAGTAGCTTAATTTTCATGCAAGTAATTTACTTTGATGTGTGGTGTTTTGTTGAGGTAGCTTCTTTCATTCCATACCACTAGCGGCTTGTTGATGATAAGTTCGCCTTGCGTGGTCCACTGGAAATTATCTTGAGTTTAACTTCGATTTTGATTTGTATACTTATATGCGTCGTTCTGATGGTGTATGTATGCCAAATTATAATTTGAACATCTTTTGCTATCCCTTTGAAGATTGCACTGATTTTGCTAAGGCTGTCCGACGTGAGGCTAGGTGAAATTTGGTTGAAGTCTGCCGAAATTTAGCTCCACATATCCTGCATTTAGAATAGAGTATAAGTTTCTTAGGCCCTATACTCTTTTACTTTCATACATTTCTGATTAGCTTTAGGAAAGCGTTACCATTGCCAAATCATACACACAAGAATCCCCTTCAAATCATACGGACTGGTTAACTGCAGAAGTCTGAACAATTGTAAGTCCCCCGTAAGTACCAGCAATACACATCAGCCAATTGAGTCTATTCGCATTTAAGGAACCTTGGAGTTGAAAGCATGATCTTACTCGCAATCTTAGCATGTTGAATACTTTGTTCAAGAGAGGATAGGGTATCCGTTGGGAAACTTTATTCTGTGTTGGTGCGGTCTCAAAAACCACGTCAACAGATCTGAAATTAGAGGACCAAAACCCCCTAATTTCCATTGTTGTGTTTGTGAACGAAAACCCCTGATTCAGGCAGATTTGGAAACAATTCAATAACATTTTTTAAGATAGATCACTGCAGATTCAGGATAATTAATAGTAGATACAAAGGATAAGTTCCCTCTTTTCCGAAATATATTCTAAATATTATATACAAATCAAAATAAACTGCTAAAACTGCAGTTTCTGAAGTTGATAGCATATTTATAATTAACTGTGCTGCTTTAATTGTGAGTTAGATTTTATTATTTAAAGAAAAATAAGGAAAATTTAAAAGGGGACGTTACACCACCCTATGGTGCCCTATATAATGTTGAAGTGGACCACAAAATTGACAAACCTACAACAGGGAATGATGTTAACAAGGATTCCTTAAAACAGACAAACACCATAAAATAATTGCAAAAACATGGAAATGGTGCCTTTATTTCTACCAGGGTCTCAGCAAAATACTTTTATAATGTACATTGCTCAAGGAACGAAGTCAGAGGATCAAACACACAAGTGTTGTATTTGTGCCCAGTAGAAGGGGTTGAGTGACCAGAAGCAGAGAATAAAGAATTTGCAACCAACGATGCACTAGCTACTACTTAAAGTTTTACCTATAATTTTATACACACTTATAGATATCATAAGGCCTGGAATGGTTAACAATGGAGACTAAATCATCAATAATATTGATGGTCATAAAGAGAAACAGTTCAGACAAAGTATCACAAGAACAACTGCAAAGAGAACATGTCAAAACAAAGAATAAACCTTAACTTATGCCATGGTGTCTGGTAGCAGAGGCTGTGTGACCAGAAGCAGAGAACAAATTATTTACGGAAAGCAGCTGCACTAGCTACACTAGCTGCTACTAAAAGTTGCACCTTTAATTTTATACAAACATGTAGACATCGCAAGGCCTCAAACAGTTAACATGGAAACTAAATCATCAATTGTCTTGCTGATCATAAAAGAAAGAAAGGTGAGGCAAGTGTGACGAAAACAACAAAACAACATGCCAGAACCAAAGGAAAAACCTTTAACTTATGCTCTGGTGGTATTTTTCTCTTCTGTCCGGGTGACACTGGAAACCCAAGCACTTTAGCCTATCCAGTATTTGCTTCAGATCTGACAATGGAAGTACCTGTAACAGATGAAAACAAGACTATTGTTAACATAAGATATTTAAAGCACTAAATGACTGAAGAAAGTAACCCTGAAATGCAGAAGGGAAAATAAAACAAGTTACAAACAAAGAGAATTTTATTAAATTATTTGTGGATGGATACTTGTTAATGCAATTTTGTCAAATTAAACCTTAAAGAAGATTCACAAACTCTTCATTTGAAACAATCCAAACCAGAAACTCCTAAATACATTTACAAGCAGTTTCATTCCATGCTTGTTCAAAACTGAGATGATCAGAAAAACTATGTTCCACTCAGTACCATGTGAAGGGAAGGGGAAACACAGTGATACCAAATGGGGTAGATGAGAAGTACCCCTAAATCCTAGAAACTATGTTACCCCAAGTTTCCGGGACGGGGGCGGCAGGGGACAGGGGGACGTGTATCGAGGACGGGGACGGGGACGGGAGGGAGGCCAATTTTTAGGGGACTACAGGGGACGGCTATTAAAAAATAGAGAAAATTTAAAAAATATAGAAAATTTCAAATGTTCATATGATAAAGCAATCATCATATACACCATAGAACCTTAACACAATATTAGAGTTCAATTGATATTTTCATTTCATAGAAAGCAACATAGAAAGCAATCATCATATACATCATAGAGGAAAATTTCCAAATAGATATCTAATTCTCTAGACTGCCTGCTGTCAGCTACAGTAATGCCTGGATGCCTTGTATGGTGGGCAGATTTATGCTGCTGTAGAGAGTCGACAAGGTTTTTTAAACTTTAAAAATTAAAATCCTTCAAAATTTGCATCGCGTGGGAGCCTAGGAGGAAGAAAAATAAAGCACCTCCCTTTGTCTGAAAGTGAAAACCCTATCTCTGACTCTTTTTTTCTGCTCTGAGACTGTAGCTGAACGGCGATGAAGTGTGAAGCTCTGTGAACCCTATCGCATATTTCCATGATGTCAACACTCACTCACTCTGCAGCTAACATTAAACATATTAATCGATTTAATTCCCATGACAATGCTTAAGAATGTAATGCCTTAAAAAATTAAAAGGCTTTAAAATTTTAAAGAGTTTAAATGTTTATTTTAATTCATTCTTAGCTTCTTTTTTTTTTTTAAATAAAAAAATGTAGGGGACGGCTAGCCTTCCCTTGAAGTTTCTGATTTTTTGACAGAAGTACCGGAAACGTTTCCGAAAATTTGCAGATTTTGGGGACGGCTTGGGGATGTTTCCGAGGTGTCCCCATGTCTCTGAAATGTTTCCGACCAAGGACACCCCTGATTTTGCCAGGTATGCGTCCCTGGGTAACATAGCCTAGAAATGATATTTAAACAGGACAATAGCATAGAAACAAGGATGTGGTGCTCAAAGATTGTGATGCAAGGAACCGAGGAATGGGGATGAGTACCTGCAGAACATAGAAAAACATGAATCTCATTTTCTTAGGCTGGTTCTTATCAAGCTAGTGTTCTCATAAGACTAAAACAGCAGAGGGTGCATCTAGCTACTACCTTGGAGAATGGCCAATTATTTAGCATGTAATAGACATGTTCGGTTATTTTGGAATTATGGAGGATGGAAACTACAATAACCTAGAAGCACAAATCGATTTTGATGACATGGAGCATATCTCTGCTAGCTGGTAACCATCCTTAACAACCAAGTAAAATTCTTTTAAATCATTTAACCACTGGAAAAGTACAAAGCAGCCGGATTTCATTCAAACATTTGGTACCTGAGAGATGTACATCAGAAAAACCTTGATATAGTACAATAAATGCAAAATGAAAGATCACTTGGTATGAAACTACCTGGCCACCATGGACTGAGGTAGAAGAATGTTAGTGTCAGCGAGAGGATGGGAAACTCTGATGACAAAAATTTCCTAGTGCACTCCAAAATAGATGTGAATATGGTCAAAGCCAAAGAAGCAATGGCAATTCTGACATGCAAACAGGCAAAGAAAAATCACACCCCAACTTGTCATAGAGACAAGCATTGTATAGGCTTGAGCAAAAGTATAGAAGGCAATGGAAGAAAATGAAAAACCTAAAAATACTAAAGAAGAATCACCATCAAAGAGCCTTACAACCCAAAACTAGATCCTTCCTACGTGTCAAGCAAATTAATAGTGAATCAAGTACTACAAACTCTTGTATAGGTAAAGGTGACAAAAATTGTTCGAAGGCATTCCAAATTTGTAGGAAGTCATAAATACAACACACATGTGAGTGGAGAAAGGGCCAATGATGCACAAACAAGTGAATTTAACACAAGATTATAATGATTCAGAAGGGAGAGACTGCTATGTACAGACTGGAAAAGACCTTGATGGAGGTAATTATTGAAGGAGGTTGAAGTTTGAGCATTCTCCATGAGGAGACTTGACAGAGGCTTGGTAAACCCACTTTGTGGCTGTCAAATTTCAGATTCCTAGAAGTGGATCAATACAAGATAGAATCTCTACGTGTGTTAGCAATGAAAGGCAATTATTGTCACCCAATTTTTTATAATTGCTTTTGTGTGAAGTGCATTATGCAGATCAGCCTACAAGGCCCTTTGCAGCTGAGATTGGATGAGGACAGCTAAAGCCAACTATGATTGGAAGAAAGACTTCTTAACACTCAACAAGAAAGGAAGCAAATATGTTATTGATCTCAAGACAAAAGCAATTAATAAAGAGTTAGCCTTTGTTAGTAAAATAATTTTGTTTATAATTTCCTATATATACAGAAGAAATAAATGTTTAAAAGATTACAATAAAAGAGGAACAACCTGTAAGTTATACTGATTAGGGAGAACCACAAATAGAGAAGTGTTGATCCCATTGGGAGTGGACATATATGAACTATATGTAAACATGCACATCAATGGGTGTAAGGCATGTATTTTTAGACAAAGCTGTATTGAGTTCTGCATCGTTTGTGCTTGTAGCATCCTACCATGAGCACTATATCTTGTAGAGGCTTCGGCATCTTACCTCAAGCCCGGTTGGTAGAAACTTAGAAACAGTAGGTGGAAAGTGTCTTCTTTCAAAAATAAAATTTCCAATAGAAAAGAAAATAAACTAAAAGTGGAAAGAAAAGTTAAAAATAAAATAAGGGAAAGAATAAAAGAATATGTGAATAAGAAGATATAAAATAAGACTCTAGCGGCACAATGGTCCCTATAGGTGCATATTGATGGTTGTTGAGCTGCCTCTGGAAACCATAAAGCTACTACTCTCTCTGCCTTGCAGTCTTGCTAGTCTGGTTGGTTTCACATCTGGTGCTGCTATGTTTGAACTTTGAAGATCTCTATGTTGTGGTTATTGAGATTGGAAACCCTACTATGTGTGGTTTGGAGTCTTTGCAGTAGTTGAAGGCCTCCCTGTTGATGTGATTTTTGTGACCGCACCAATCAGCAAAACAAAGTAATCCGAAGGCTACTCCATTCTCTCTTGATCAAAGTTGTTGGCGTAAAAACTAACACCTCTGGAGTGCAAGTTTGTACGGACAGCTATGCACACTACGTAATGAGTGCTCTTCAAATTAGGAGGGGAAGCTCCCTCGTAGTGCTGGAATGCGTGAAAAAGAAAAGTAATCTAAGTCCTATCATTTTGTTCTCAGCTGGAAGAGGCACAAGGTTTAAGAAAACCAAGAACGTTGCAGCTAAGGATTTTCTGGTTTCGCAGATCATTACCTACAACTAAGCTAACTACTTTAAATCTATCCAGTTTCCTCAAGAAAACAGAGCATGAGGAAATGGAGCAGGAATGTTTATCTGACAATAAGTCGGGTACGGACTCACAACGTGAAAGCAAGGTGGCACGACTATCTGCTTGTCTGAATAGGCTTATTGGAAACAACAATATACGATAAACTAAGTACAAATTCTCAACTTGAAGGCAAGGTGGTGTTGTGACCTTTTCACACATCGCCGCATTCAAAATGGGGACCCCTAATTTTTGCTCCATTCTAGTCTTTTTGGCTTTGGTTTTTGTCTCTCTCCCTGTCTGTCTCTTTTCTGATGTCTTCCTTCCGGGGACGTTCCCGTCTGCGAGCTTAAACATGAAATTTGGCCAAGTCTGAAATTAGGGTTTTGAACTTCCTTACCAATTTGAGATCCAACAAAGTGAATAAATTGAAAACAAAGCTTGACATTGCTGTCAATATGCTTCCAGTTGACTCTCAGCTAAATTTCATCAGATTCTGACAACTTACTATTTTTAGTAAGTGTGTAATTCTAGGCGTTCCTTCAACGTTCTTGAATTTTCGACAGGCACACTCCATCCAGAACACATCGGGCTACTCATTGGCAAAATTTGAGCTAAAATTGCCAACTTGCTATTTTTAGCAGTTCAGCTTCCAGAGCAAATTTCAGGGCCTATATGCAGAGTTTTTCAATGCATGTCTGAGGATTCCTTCTGGGTTTTCTGAGACCTTTGCAATGGTGTAACATGCAAAACAAGATGATAACTTTCAGAGTTCAGCATTCGGAGGCTATTTTTAGGGTTTGTATGTCAAGGTTTTCTTTGCATGTCTGCATATTCCTTATGGGTTTTTTGAGAGCTTCGCAGTGATGTGACATGCAAACGAAGATGGTCACTCATTTAGGAACTTACTATTTTTAGCAGATGCATTCTGGCAGCCGCTTCCCAACACTTTAGAATCACGAACTGATCGCAATGCAACAGAAACAAAGACAAACGAAGATCATTTGATATACATGCAAGATGAATTAGGGTTTCCAACTTTGGGACCCAAAAAGAGGGGTAAAAGGTCAAAAAAATTGAAAATCGGTGTAAACCACCACAATCAGCATCTCTCAAGCTATCTGCTGATAAAATTTGAGGGCAAACGGAGCACTTACTATTTATAGTAAGTCATTTCAGAAACAGGCTAAAAATAGAAAGTCAGCAGCAGGCGCCGACGTCAACAGGCAGGTCACGTGGTGAGGAGCGCCTCATTCAAATTTCAAATCAAACGAAGTTGTGGAGGTATCAGAAGCAGGAATTTACTATAAATAGCAAACTACCTTCAAAATATGTTATTTTTTAGCAGGCCAACTTGGAATGGCAGTGTCAGCAGGTTGATGAAGCCGCGAAGATCTAGTGTTCAAAATTTCAAAGCAATCTGAGCTTCTGAAGTGTGAAAATTAAAGGACTTACTATTTATAGTAAGGCATGGAGAAGCCGGCAGAGGAAGGAGAAAAACGGCTAAGTCTAAAACTTCATCCTGCACCACCTTCCAAGTGCGCCCATCTTCAGCTGGAGTCAGGAAAATTCCTAAGTGTTGATTTCATCCTCCTGCCTTGTCTAAATGCGCCCTCAAGGATGAAGAGACATAAAATTTTCTAAGTAAAAAGTTTCATCCTTCAGCCTAGGAAAAATGCGCCCACTTTGAAGAAGTTGATGGAAAATATTCAAGGGCAAAAGTTTTCATCCCTCACACATAGCTAAATGCGCCCTCAAAGACATGACATGCAAAATATTTTCTAAGCACGTGTTTCATCCTCCCCCACCCTCCATTTGCGCCCTCACAAGCAAGATGCTAGGTGTTCAAACGAAAATTTTCTAAGTATGAAACTCGTCCTCCTCTTGTGGCTAAATGCACCCATGTATAGCAAGTCAAAAAAAAAAAAAATTTAAGTGTGAAATGCTTATCCTCCACCACCCTCCATATGCGCCCACCACAAGCTATAGGAAAGAAAGTCAAGGGCGTTAGAATTTCATCCACCTCCTATGCTCTAATGCGCCCAAGTGAGGGCATGTGAAGACAAAAAGAAAGGAGCCCAAGGTTCATCCTTCACACTATCTCATATGCGCCCATCCTCCACACATGTTGAAATGCGCCCAAAGTCAAGGGTCAAAGGCGTTGAAAGTTTTCATCTTCTAGCAAGTATAATATGCGCCCAAGACACAAAGAGGAGAGATGATAATTGCTAAGGCATGGGAAAGTAAAGTATGCTAGGCGTGGTGAAGTTGAATATTCCCCTTCAAGTGTGATATGCGCCAAGAGGTATGTGGGATGAATGAAGTTGAATATTTCTCAAGAAGTGCCAAATGCGCCCAAGGCATAAGGTGATGAAAAATAAAACATGCTAGGCGTTTGAATTCAAATATGATGTGCTTTCAAGGAAAATTTTCTAAGTGAAGTTGATAGAATTTTCTCACCACAGGAAAATAAGTGAAGTTGATAGAATTTTCTCACCACAGGAAAATAAGTGAAGTTGAATAAAATTTCCTAAGGCAAAATCTTCAAAGTAATTCAAAAAATTTCTAAGACAAAGTATTTTCTTCCTTAAGAAAATACACCTAGACTTTGAGGTGATAAAATTTTCCAGAACTTGGATGAATTTGCCAGTGATGAAATCAGAGAGTGCTTGCATTACAGGATGAATTTAAAAATTTCCAAGTCAGGGCAACACGAGACAATCACAGATGTGAAGAACGGATTTAAATTGATTGAATAATATTTTTCTAAGGTTCAAAATTTTAAAATTTAAATGAACCCATTCGTTGTACACCCATGAATTCGACAAGTTCTGGAGAAAATTTTCTTCTGGGTATTAAATATTTCCAACGAGAAGTTGATTTCCAAGTCCTCTGCACTTCGCCAAAGCCTTCAGGATGAAGAATTTAATCGGTGCTCCAATTATGAATTTTCCTAAGGGAAATTTTAAAATTTTCTAAGGCAAATTTGAATAAAATGTGTTTTCAAAAGGAAAATGCTTCGACGATGAATTTAGAGTGAATTGCCTAGATCTTTTTGATTGAATTCTTCACAAGGTGAATTTTCCAGAGCCGAGGAGAAATAAAATTTGAATTCAAGTGACAGAGCTCCAGCTGGTGAATTAAATTGATTAAAAGATGAATTTAAATTAAACATTTTCGAGAGTGAATTAAAACATGCCAGTCAAAGTTGAAATTCTAGAAGATTAAGATTCCTGACGTCGAAAGACAAGTGTCAAAAATGCCAGAGGAGGGAAATTTGAATGAAGTAGTGGAGATTTAATACACTGGCTAAACTTAGCCTTCTTCTAGAATTCGATCTAGAATTCGATTTTCCTATAAGAGCTGAAGATTCATTCATTCTTTTTCACAGCTGAGGAAAATTGAATTTGCTCTAAGTCTGATGTTGCAGTGAGTTGCTGAGGCTGAAGTTCGAAATTTGTTGAAGGAAGTTGCTGAAGCTAAAGTGTGAATGTGCAAGTGGAAGATTCAATTTGCTGAGTTGAGTGTGAAGATTGAAAATTGTTGTGGCTGCAACTGTTGAGGAGGTTCAAAATTTTGCTGAGGTTGAAGGCTGAAACTTGAGTTTGTACGAATTGAAGTCTAGTTGCTGAAGCTGAGTTTTGAAAGTGAATATTGCTGAAGTTGAAGGTTGCTAAAAAGTGCGAACTTGCTGAATCTTATTTGAACTTGAAGAAGTACGAATTTAAGAGAGTTCAATTGCTAAAGTAGAGTGGGCGACTTTGTCAAGATTTGAAGTTGCTGAAAGTAAAGTTGTTGAAGCTTGCTTAGAAATTTGTTTCTAAGTGATTGATAATTCGAAATCTATTGAAGGAGAAGTTGAGATGGCTGAAGCAAGAACAACTGGCAAGGACAACAATGGTGCATCCAGGCAAGCTATTATCAAGAAGCTGAGCAAGCCTTTCATGCTAGAGTCAAAGTTTACCTCGAAGTTGGGAAAGCTAGCTGACACGAATTTGGGCTCTTTCAACTTGGAGACTTTCAGGAACAGAATGCTGGGAATTGGTAGTCATCAACCTTCAGCCACTTCACACAACATCATTCGAAGTGGATTATATGTAGTTGCGGGTTTCCCACCAGCCATTCAGTGTTCGGAGCTGATGATGGAGTGCACCAACTGCTATGAAAAGGATCACAAATCAATTGTCACCAGATGGTCAAGTGTTCGCCAACCTCACTCCTGCAGCTATTGGTGAAGCTTTTGGAATCCCAACACACAGAAATATGATCTACAAATCGAGAGAACGTGCTGAGCGAATGTATGCTTCTGCATTCGAGAGATGTACGGAGACAATCAATACCCGCTAGATGAGCAACCCCAAGCCCTCTCGTACGAAGCTGCCAAGGCAAATTATATCAGATGACTTGAAGCAGGAGTACTGTGATCTCATTATGATGCTGAGCAGAGTTGGAGGTTGCCCTCAAGCTTTTATTTTTGAGCCATGGATGTTCTATTACATCAACCTCGTGCTGGAAGGAAAGAATTACATCAACTGGGCTGAAATGATCAGTTATAATTTGCACGAGTAGCTCCTGAGTTTGAGAAGAACAAAGACATTCTATATGGGCTCTTACATCATTTACATGCTGGCTCGTATGACAAAGTATAGAGGAATTTCATATAAGGAGCCTGTTGGTTGTGGCTCTCATCAATTCAAAATCCATGATGCTTGTCCGCAGCTGCACTTGACAAGTACTATTCATTACAAGCATGTCAACGACACTTTTACCATGCACATCACGAGAACACTTCAAGAGCGTATGCATCACAGGATCTTGAGGGAAGCTCAAGAATTGATTGAAAGGTATGGTACTGGTTTATACAGTTTCCGAAGATTTCTTATATAAGGCTGCAAGGATTTTCTTCATACCCATATAGGCTGCCTAAGTACCCAACCAACAGAATTTTAATGTTAGAAATATCTAGGCAACTAGTTGCCTACGATAAGATTCAAAAGAAAAAGAAGAAGGGAGGAGTTGACTTCCCAATTGTCATGGGAAATTCAGATGAGGTGTGTCCTTCATTACAGGCAGCTAGGGAAGCTAAAAGTGAGCTTCAGTTTTATCACTTTTCCTATCACACCAACAGATAGCACTATGATCCACATAACAATATCAGATGGGTACTGCCAGAAGAATTTAAACATAAGGCAAACATTGAGGATTATTGGGCTGGTGCATCAGACGAGGCTGAAGTCAGGAAGAGAGTGTTCTCTAGGTTGCCATTGAGTATGATCAGGGAGTGTGAGGTCATTCCAGTACCAGACCAGGTGAGTGAGGACATAAGTGTTCTCCATCTAGATTATGAGGATTTGAGAGATACTCCACTTCCACTTCCAGATTGGTCAGAACCAGAGATTGCTGATTTGGACACACTTTCTATTCTAGTCTTGACATTTACTAGAGCATGGGTTGATAGACGTGTGAGCAGGTTGAAGAGTAGGTCGATTGCATTGACTTACAATTTGATGGGAGATCACAGGACACCCACCACCAGCAAGAAGAAACAAATTACACGAGGTCCAGAATCTCGAAGGAAGGAACCAGTTTAGCAGGAGCCTGTTCAGCCGGAGCCTCCACGAGTTGTAGTTGAGTCACCCACGCCATTGGAGAAACGTCCTCCAAGTATACAGGAGGTTTCACTTTTTGCTGATCAAAGAAATGCATTGAATCAGGTGCAAGTGGTACAAGAAGATAATTAGCCACCACGGAGAGAGTCAGTTGGCCAGAGTGTCAACGCACCTCGTAGAGATGATCAGTAGATTGATGAGGGGACTGCTACTGACACTCAGTTTCAGTGGGAGTTAGAGGCAGCTTTGGATGATGATGATATAGTTCTAGGAGATACTCAGCCACTAGAGGCCGATGAGCCTCACCAGAATGATATAGAAGTTGAACAAGTCCGTGAAGTAGAGGCACAAGAACAACGGCCGTTTGATATACAATATACAGTACCTGATTGGCTCAAAGATAGGATGAGAAGAAGCCCCAGTGAAAAGATTGATCCAACGATAGAAATGGAAGAGTTGTTAAACAGGATCAACGCGCCTCCACAAAAGAAGAGGGCACGAAATTTTTTCAAAGATATCAACTGATGAGGATGGCTCTTGCACCCTTCATATGGCGGTGCCACAGGTTGATTGTGATCGAGACAAAGCAGTGCCAGAGAACTATGTGGTCACAACTTTGGAGTTAGGATGCCCCACAGGTGCACAGATTGTGGAGGAATGCAATAACTCCTACCACGCCCTCAAGGACAGATTATTTAAAAAGGAAGGAAAGTATAAAAAATTGAAAAGGGAGCATAAGGCTTTGATAGGATATATGCAGCAATTGTCTCATCCTTGTGGGTAGGAGATTCCAGCAATAGAGCTTCTAGCCGAGTTATCCAGAGAGTCAGTTAGTGGCTTGTTGGAGTTGAGAAAGATGGCACAAGAAGCAGATAAATGGGTTACAGGAGTTCGTGCCGAGACAGAAAGTTCATGGAAGACCTTGCTCATGCTTTCCCCTTCCAAGATACGTTACACGCATGGAGGCAGTTGATCAGGCCTGGGGTGATGCTTCTGTTTATCAGAGCAAAGTTATTCAACGTCTGGAGGCCTTGAGGCATGTTCCTTTGCAGATGTTGATTGATGGAGGAGTCATTCAGGAGAATGATAGATATGACTTTTCTAGATGGTATTCTTCAGTAATCACAGGACGTGGTTTCTTCGACGCAGCACAGGCGGATTCAGCCAGAATTAGGAAGGCTATGGCCAATATTATTGATGGAGTCCAGAACACTTTGCAGGCTATCTTTGCTAGACGGCTGAATCCCGATGAGGTGACTATTGATAATTTGAGGGGTAGGCTGGTGCCTTTCTTTTCAGAAGTGAAGACCTTTGTACAAGATGACTTTGAGAACGCTTCTACTTTCTCCAGCTTGATTCAGAGCACGCAACATTCCTTAGTCGCTTGGAGAAAATCTTGTGCACGACATGAACAGTCAGTCACGGTGTTAGAGTTTCAGCTTGATTGCATTCCACCTATTTCAGTTCAGGAGGTTGAGGTTGTACTTGCTAGATTCATTGAGTTTGCAGCTAGAGAAAAGGAGAATGGGAATGCACTTCTGGATGATGATCTTCTAGAAGACTGATTGTGGGCATTAATTGTCTTTACTATTTTGGGAGTGAGTGGGAATCTTTGATTCATTTATTGTACCACTCCCCATTCTGGCAGTTTTTAGGGTTAGGGCTGAGGTGGCTCAATCTGAGCCTTTGGTTTGATTGTAATCTGATCCGTCCTTTGGACTGAGCTATCTATAAAAGGGGGAGTCCCCCTCATTTGTAATTCATTAGAATTAGATTGGACATCAGACTAGAGACTAGAGCAGAGAGATTAATTGTGTAGCTTAGCATAGCTTAGTTTGGAGGAGAAGGAAAGTTTTCCTTTGAAAACTTTTGTAAGAGATTGTTGTGTAAAACTTTCATAATAGAAGATCTTTTCATTGATGGTGAAATTTGTCTTTGTTATGGACAGCTAGCAAGGTTTCTTCATCCCTTTGAATCCAAGTAGCGTAGAGTAGCTTAAAGTAGTACAATTTTCATTTCATGCAAGTAGATAGTAGTTGTGGATGTGTGGCATTGATCAAGGCACTTCGTTTTATTCCATACCACTAGCAGCTTGCTGACGGAAAGTTTGCCTTGTGTGGTCTACTAGAGCATTTCATAAACTTAACTTCAGTTGTAGCTCATGCCTTGGTATGCGTCGTTTTGATAGTATCTTGATGCTGGGTTGTAACTTGAAAATTACTCGCTATCCCTTTGAAGATTGCACCTACTTTGTGTAAGTTGTCCAGCATGAGGCGAAACAAAGTTTGGTCGAAGCTGTTGAGATTGATCCCACATCCCACCTTTAGAATAGAACATAAACTTCTTAGGCCCTTACACTTATTTACATTCTGCACATTCCCGGTTAGTTTTAGGAAAATTCATACCTCAACGTCAAATCATACAAAATCCCCTTCAAATCATCCATCTACTATTAACTGCAAGTGTCTTGAACAATTGTGTAAGTCCCCTCGTGAAAACAGCAATTCACATCAAACCAACTGAGGTTATTCCAAGTATTTCGGAACCTTGGAGTTGAATGTGCGAACTTTCTTGCAATCTTAGCGCACGAAATACTTTGATCAAGAGAGAATGGAGTAGCCTTCGGACAACTTTGTTCTGCTGATTGGTGTGGTCACAAAAATCACATCAATAGGTGGCACAACTATCAGCTCAATCTGAATAAGTTTATTATTCACACACATCACACGATAACCAAGAACAAATTCTCAACTTGAAGGCAAGGTGGCACATCTATCAACTCAATCTGAATGAGTTTATTGAACACATAACATCAAGGATGGCCAACTAGGATAATAAATTGCATTGGCGAGACACGCATACAATCTATGATCAACTAGCCACTATATCTAACTAAGCAAGAATTCACCATCATAATTGCATGAAACCCAAGTGGCATAACAATTCATCACAATAGTAAATACTCATGAACAGATACAGAAAGAGCAATACTACAGGCAAGGTAGGCATAGCATATATTTCTCTCTCGTGCAAAAGTTATGTACAAATGAGCAAAAGCTCTTATTTATACACATCGAAAGGTGTAGGGAACCCTAAAATAACCTTGAGTCAACTACAGTCTTGCAATGCATGCAAGATTTATTGCTAAACCCTAATAAAAGAAACTATACAGTTAACTGGAAAACTACCATCAGTTAACCAAAACATCTAATCTAAAAATGGACAATTGTGCAAGCATGCATGTCCTTATAGAAAGCATGTTAATTGGAATACTACCATCAGTTAATGTAAACCTTAAATACAACTCCAAGTGAGTAAATCTAATCCCAGAATAGATATGCGTGAGATGAGACAGCGAGTTAACTTGAAAAGGTAACACCAAGTTTAACTCCTGTGTTTAATGTCTATTCTGAGAGGTGGGAACTGAAGTCTACTGGCGGTGATCTCGAACAACCAATCCCTCAACGAGATTGTTAACTGCATCAACATCTAAATGTCAGCAACTTGAGCAATCTTGGCAATCTTTGCACACTCAAACTAGCATTTCACTGACAGGTAACTTTGGCGGCTGCGTAACTGAAGTGATGACTATTATCTCTTCTGCAGCTTGATGTCTGTGACACTTTCCTTAATGAAAGAGTGTTGCATGACGAAACTGTGAAGTTTGACTGCGCACACTTTGGTTGTGAGAAATGCAAACGAACTTGTTGCACATGCAAAATTCCAACGGTTTCAACCCTCTACACCAACCTTGGAAGACAATCGGCCATACGAGGCATGCAACCATATGGATTTGAGTAACTACACCTATCAACCCTCTGAAAGCACTTGATACATATCGGTCTCAGCTTTTCTGATGAAATCGTAAATTAAGACCGATTTGGTCTAGAATTCAATCTACGTGAATTGCACTCTGAAAAACTCGCCTGTTGACTGTGAACACGGCAATATTCTGACAACTTTTCTGGAAAGCTAAAAATAGCCTATTGAAGGGTAATTTTCAGCAAAAAACCTGAGATATGGGTTTTGTCTAGAAAAATATTCTAAGACAACCCCAAAAATGCCAGAAATGCAAAAATTTGACTTTTACCGGACCATGCAAGGAATTTTCAGTTGAGAAAATTAGAAACTCGAGAACTAATGCTCTGGAGTAAATTTTCTTGAAAATTTTTGGCACATGGGTTTTCTCGAGGAAGCTATTCTGAATAGACCCAGATGATTTGTTTTTCCGAAATTTTCCAATTCTTCAAACATGCGAAAGAATTTAAGATGAGAAATAGAAGAATTTGAGAAGAAGAAAGATGTTTTATGATGTTTTCCTCTGCCAAAATCGCCACTCTGCCTTGAAATTCGCTGATAATTATGACTTGTACCTGCAAAGAAAGTGTTTTGTTGTCTTTACCAATGATTGCTGATGAGAAATTCGCCCAACTCTGAAGAAAATTCACCTTTGCTCTAAAGAATTACGAATTTTCTCAAGCTGTGTGAATGAATTATGACGCCATGCTTGAATTAATAGAGAAAAATCACACCATAATGTTGACTGCAAGATTTAAAACCTCAACTGAAATAGAATGATTCTGATTGGACCCCCTCCAGTTACACTGATACTGACTCGGAATCCGGAATAAAATAATAATAAAAATGTTCAATTGCCAACCACATGCGAATTCCATCTTACAGCACAAAGGGGCGCCAAAAATAACTAATTGGACAAAATCGCCACTTTTCATGTTGACATACAATTTGAAGAATTAAGTATTATTTTATTCAGTTGACAAACCACGTAAAGCATTTGAACTCGTTTGGCAGACTTCACTGATTTTGAAAAGTCCTCATTTGACCTCAGAGGCGTCCATTTGCTCAAGATATTACGTTTTTCGCTAACTTCCTACTTTGTAGCTGACTACAAAGTTACAATTGGCCATCTTCGACACTGATTTCTGGGTGACCAGATGATGCTGGGACTGAACAGGTGTATTCATCGCGAAGCCTGCAGAGCAAGGAAGAAATGTCTACTGGGAGTCATCACTGCAAAATCCATCATTTAACACCTCAAAGAATTAGGCGCCCTTGATTAAATTGATTTTCAGGTACCAGACTTAAACCATTTCTAAAAACTACCATCTGACGCTTCAAACGGCTCCTGATGATGAACGGTGAACCCTGCTGACTGGATAACAAGTTCACTGCATGACTAGGAGTATTCCGCATCCAATGAATATACACACGACATCTGAAAGTTGCATTAAGGGCCCCAAAAGTAAAAGCGCCCCTGGCCTGAAAAGGCACGAACACCATTTTGACGAAAGTGCAACTCTCAACCAGATGCCCTACTTTGACCTCTGATATCTGGAGCTGGGATGGCCTAATTCGAGCACTGTCTATCTCTAGGCGTAGCCAAAAGGACCTACGAGAGTCTCTGGAGGTGACGAAGCAAGAAAACTGCTTCTAAGACCTCAAATAGAAAGGTGCCTTTCCCAAGATGAAATAGATGACCAGACTTGGCCATTTTCTGAGCCGTCTTCATTTTACAGTATTTCCTCAAAGACCTCGCACGTACGAGCGTTTTCCAAATCCTGAAGGCTGACGGCTGGGCTCGTTGGATAGTTGGAGTAATTACGCACAAGTCCCATGAAGACTTTGAACGTCAATAACTTCATCTGACAGGCCTAAAGGCTAGGCGCCCCTGGCCTACAGAAATACAATGAAATTTATATACTTCTCTGCCTGTTAAATTACGTGCCTGGTAGAATCTCTACCACGATCTTTCAGAATGTTGGATTAACAGGCAACTTGGTACATCGCGAAGCCGGACTAGAGTAGCACAGATGTCAGGAAGACCTCGTCAGCAATTTCTGCCATCTCAAGGGTCATTTTGAAGGGCGCCCCTGAGCTACAGAGGCACAGTTACACCATTTGAGGAAGCTCTGTGATATGAACTCACTTCATAGCTCATCTTCTGACGCCGGCTGACGGAGCTCTGGGATTCGGATGACTGCGCTTGATAGCTTGTCGGACAGGCAGACTAGTCGTGAAGAGATTGACTGCATCAACCATCAGGAAAACCAAGATCTAACCCCCCCTTAAAGAGGTGCGCCTTTAAGCTACAGGGGCGCAAAAGGTGCAAAAAGACAAGCTTCTGCAAACTGCAACTTTGGAATCTTCAACTTCTGTCGCCAGTTACCGAAGTTACGAGTCTCGGATAGCCTCGCAGGATAGCTCATCGGATAGGCAGACTAATTCTGAAGAGATTGACTGTACTCATGAGCATTTACCACAAAATCTAGGCCTTCAAAAAGAAGGGCGCCCCTGGGCTACAGGGGCGCAATTCTGCTTTTCCTTGAGAAATCTTCAAAAATTAACCACTGAAATCATCATCTTAGCCACTGAAATGACCATTCAAAGGTATAATTGTCATCGCGAAATGCTCCTCCACCGTGAAATGCTTCATTCTGAGTCTCTGATTCAGGTTCTGATCAATGGATACTGCCTTTGACTGACAAAACACTGACAAAACTCCATGCTTGATATTGCCCAAAAACTATATTTGACATCATTTTAGCAAGGTTTAGACTATTTTATGCAAAATGCCTTGATGACACAAAAAATTTGGTTTGGGTACAACAAAAGTATTTTGTGCGCTAAGATTGCTAGAAAGATCGCACGTTCAACTCCAAGGTTCCGAAATGCTTTGGAATACCTTCAGTAGGTTCATTGTGATATGTTGTTTTTACGAGGGGACTTACACAATTGTTCAAAACGGTTTGCAGTTGACAACAGATGGATGATTGGAAGGGAATTTACGCAATGCGGATGATTTAGCAATAAGGTATGTTTTCCTAAACTAACCAGAAATGTGTGGAATGTAAATGACTATAGGGATAAGAAATATATGTTCTATCTAGAGATGGGACACGGGATCAATTTCAGCAAACTTCAACCAAACTCTGCTCTACCTCACGTCGGACAGCTTACACAAAGTTGGTGCAATCTTCAAGGGAATGGCAAGAAATGTTCAAGTTACGATCCGACATCAAGATACCGTCAAGACAACTTATACCAAGATATGAATTACAACTGAAGTTAGGCTTATAAAATGCTCCAGTTGACCACACAAGGAAAACTTTCCGTCAGCAAGCTGCTAGTGGTATGGACTAAAATGAAGTTGCCTCGATCAACACCACAAATCCACAGCTAATATTTACTCGCATGAAATGAAAATTACACTACTTTAAGCTACTTTACGCTAGTTGAAGTAGAAGGGATGAAGAAACCTCGCTAGCTATCCATAACCAAGACGAATTTCACCATCAATGAAAGATCTTTTATTATGAAAGTTTTACGCAACAATCTCTTGCAAAAGTTTTCAAAGGAAAGCTTTCCTTCTCCTCCAAACTATACTAAGCTATCAAACTATCTCTCTGCTCTACTCTTTAGTCTAATCTCTAAGCTCTGCTGTCTAATTCTAATATCTACTACCTAATCTCATGTCTCATGAAGTACAAATGAGGGGGGATGCCCCTTTATATAGCTGGCCAAGTCCAATGGACGGCTCAGATTACAATCGGCTGGATGGCCCAGATCGTGCCACCTCAGCCCTAAACAAGATTCACCCTAAAAACTGCCACCAAGAGGAGTGGGGTAGTAAATAAGCCATTAATGTCCACCATCCTCTAGAAGATTCCCGTCTGGAAATGTGTTCACACGATTCTTCTCCAACTGCGAACGGACTGAGTCTGATCATCATTGCTTCAACTCCTTGAATGGATATGGTGGGCACGTTCTCAATCTGACTTCAAGGCGGCAACTTCTTTCTCCTGCTTGACGATGATTTTCCTCCTTGATGTTGTTCTTCGACTTTGAAGTCCTTGAGGATCATTTCTAACCTTTGGGCCTTCATCTTTTCCTATCTTGGACTTGATCATTTCTTCCTTGCCACCCACCCGACTGCGTTGGGTGCACATTGGGTCCTTGAGGAGAAATTCCAACACTTAGCCATTTCTTGCAACTTTTCTTCTTTCATGTTTTGGGTGCAACCGAGATTTCGTGGAAGAGCTCAAAACTCATAACTTTATCTCCCCTCGAAGGTTGTAATATCATCATGCTTCATCACTTCAAGTCATCGTGCTCTGGCCTCGATGTTCATCCTGCAAAATAGACAAAAGGAAGAGCATCAAAACACTTCATGATATAAATTTACCTCACTTACCTGATCTCAATGTTTGAGTGATCTCTTCATCTGATAGGGTTCATCATTTTCTCAAGCACAACTTTTTCCTTCTTCACGATTTTTTTTTTAACATCTGTAGGCTGGGGCATGTAACACCTGTGCATCATATTTCAATACCTTAGACAAATTTCAACCTCCTCAAGGGTGTATTTAAGAGATGCACTTTTAAAATCATCTTTGAGAGTGTTAACTTCAACTGCATCCTCTTCAAGAAATTTATTTCACCAACTAAGGCGTTGACAACTTTGATTTTATTCATCTCTAGCTCAAGAAGACTATCTTCATGAATAATTTGAGCAAATTCACCTAGGCATTCGACTTCGAATTCGTCAACCAAGGCATTTTATTTCAACATCTTTTTCCCTTCTTGCCTTAGAATTTTTTTAAAATTTTCCCCTTAGAAAATCCATTGTTTAAGTGCCCATCAAAATCTCCATCTCGAAGGCCTTGGCGAAGTGTGGAAGACTTTAAAATCCATTCCCCATCGCAGACGTCCAATACCCAGAAGAAAATTTCCTTCAGAAAGCGTCGAATTCATGTGTCTCCGAACGAAGGGGTACATTTAATTTTTTGAATTTTTAACCTTAGAAAAAATATTTTCCATCAAATTTATTTCCACTCTTCATCTCTAGGTTTATTTTCTTGCTCAACTTTGAAAATTTTCATCATCTTCGTGAAGCTAGCACTTTCTGACTCCTTCTCGCCAACTTTATCCATGCCTTAACAAATTTCATCACTTCTCCAAGCTCAGGCGTATTTTTCCTAGAGATGACATTTTATGCCTTAGAAAATTTTAAATTAAAATCACTAGCATAGGCACATTTTAGTGTCAAGAGGGAATATGAATTTTGTCTTAGAAATTTTTCTTTCCTTTCAACTTCAACCATGGCGCATTTTGGATAGGCAGGAGGACTCAAGTCATTACTTAGAAAAATTCCCATTTTAAACTTTATCCCCAACATGTATTTTTGGGCACATTCCATATGTCATGGAGGATATTTAATGCCTAGCAATATTCACCTTCACCTCACCTTCACCTTGAGCGCATTTCATACTTAGAAGTAGATATTAGCCACGCCTTATTTCATTTTATTTCATTTTATCTCACCTTGGACCTTGGCGCATATAGCACAACATGGGGGACATTCTTGATTTCAACGCTAGCATACTTTATCACCCTTACTTACTTCCTTGGGCGCATTTTGCATAGTGAGGTGGATTTTGAATTCAACACCTTAACTCCTTTATTTGTCTTCATCCTTACTTGAGCGCATTTTACATAGGCAAGAGGATGGGCGCATTTGACATAGGGTGAAGGATTTGACCTTCCAACGCCTTTGACTTCCTTCCTTGCATGTACATGTTTTGTCTTCACATGCCTTCATTTGGGCGCATTTCAATTGTGAGGAGGACTTAACTTTAGCACCATGAATTATTCTACCTTGCATGCACATGGGCGCATTTAACATGGTGAGAGGGATGAACACTTCAACGTCCTTGACCCTTTGACTTTTCTTCTAGCTTCTAAACTTGGCGCATTTGAGACATGTAGAAGGATGGGTGCATATGGAGGTAGGAGGTGGATATTGCTCATACTTAGAAAAAATTTCAACTTTCACTAGTTCTCCCTTGGGCGCATATCACACAGGCAGGAGGATGAAAACTTTGACTTAGAATATTTTTAGCATCCCATACTTGTAGTGGGCGCATTTGGAGGTAGCTACAGGATATCTTCAACATTTTGAATTTTCTTAGCCACCACAAGGCAAGCTGGGCGCATTTGATATGTCTAGCAGGATGAGGTTCATGCCTTAGAAAATTTTCTTGCTTTCCAGCTAAGGTGGGCGCATTTAGGGGTGGCAAGAGGATGAAATTCAATACTTAGAAATTTTCATTTGCTTCTGCCTGTTTATCCATGCCCTGCTATTTATAGTAAGTCCCTCAATTTTTACACTTCTGAAGCTCAGATCGATTTGAAATTTTAAGCACAGGATCTTCATGACCTTGTCAGCCTGTTCACACTACCATCCTAAGTTGACCTGCTATTTTTAGCCAGTTTCTGAAGGTGGTTTACTATTTATAGTTACTGCTCGTTTTGAAGACTTCCACAACTCCGTTTGACTTGAAATTCGAATGAGGTGCTCCTCATCAAATGACTTGCCCATTCACACTGGCGCCTGCTGCTGATTAACTATTTTTAGCCTGTTTCTGGAATGCCTTACTATAAATAGTAAGTGTCCCGATTGCCTTCAAATTTTACCGGTGGATAGCTTGAAAGATACTGATCGTAGTGGGATACACCGGTTTTCAAAAATTCTAGCATTTTACCCTCATTTTGGGCCCCGAAGCTGGAAACCCTAATTTGACTTGCATGTCGATCAAACGACCTCCGTTTGACCTCGTTTTTGTTGCACTGCGCCCCGTTTGTGATTCTAATGCACTAGGCAGCTGGCGGAATGGAACTGCTAAAAATAGTAAGTCACTGAATACTGATCATCTTGCTTTGCATGTTACACCACTGCGAAGCCCTCGAAAAACCCACAAGGAATCACCCGACATGCAAAGAAAACCCTAACATGCAAACCCTAAAAATAGCCTCTGAAGGCTGAACCCTAAAAGTTATCGTCTCATTTTGCATGTTATATCATCGCGAAGGTTTCAGAAAACCCAGAAAGGATCTCCAGACATGCACTGAAAACCTTCGCATATAAAACCTAAAATCTGCTCCCGAAGCCGAACTGCTAAAAATAGTAAGTTGCTCGTTTCAACTCAAAATTTGCAGACGAGCAGCTTGACATGTTCTGGATGCAGTGTAATTGTCGAAACTTCAACAGTGTCGAAAGAACGCCCTGAATTGAACACTTACTAAAAATAGTAAGTTGCCAGAATGTGATGAAATTTAGTTGGGAGCCTGCTGGAAGCATACTGACTGTAATGTTAGTCTCAGATTTCAATTCATTCACTTCATTTGACTTTAAATTGACCATGAAAGTACAAACCCTAATTTTCAGATTTGGCCAAAAATTCACGTTTAAGCTCAATGACAGACACATCCTCGGAAAGGGAGACAGCAGAAAGAGACAGAAAGAGAGAAAGAGACAAAACAAAGCCAAAAGACTAGAATGGAGCAAAAATTAAGGGGGTCCCCATCTTGAATGGGGCGATGTGTGAAAAGGTCACAACACTCCCCTACTGTACATATGGAGTGCTACCAGCATCTTGTGGAAAAAGCATCTAGGTTGGACAAATCTAAAGGTTTGGGTCAGACCTCTAAGGATGCTTGGTTGATGCAAGTTTCTGGTAAAATCCATGTTCTAGAATTTGCATCAAGGTTGTAGAGAAAGAGTATTATATGGAGATGGGTTTGATCTACAAGTTTGCATCCCTATGGCCTAGACTTACTAATCTTGATGCTTGGATCTTATAGTTTTGGAGACTATATTGGTGGAGAACATAATCATATATCCTCATGCTATAGGGTTTTTCATTTTAGTTTTCTCTTTAGAGAAGGATAGGACTTTTATCCTTGAGCAAGGTTCTCAATGATGAGGAAAATCTCATCTCCTACTTAAACATCGGTTCCCTGATTTTAATCCTTTAATTGCATCCTTCTCTAAGATGCCTTTTTGAGTTTGTCTTCCCAACATTCCTTTGCAATTCTAGTTGAACTCATGCCTCACTTCAATTGGTAACTCTCTAAGAAAGCTTATTTCCATTTCTTTGGAGACCACCACTCCGTCACACTCTACCTTTGCTCATATTCACATTGAGATGGATTTCTCTCATGGCCCTTTCTATTTAAATATGATTGAAAGTGAAAAATCATGTTTGGAAATCGTCTTTGGACTATGAGAAAGTGAGCTTTCATTGCAAGAATTGTTTTGGAGTTGGTCATCTTTTTGAAAACTTTCTCTATAAAAGCATTTGAATCCTTGTCTTGACTACTAGTAGCAAAATGTTAATCCATGTCACTAGGTGATTTGGGGTTCCTCCAATGCCTCCACAAAAGGTTTGAAAACTTCTATTGACTTTCTTGGCTCCTCCAATGAGGCCCCAACAATATCTACTACTCCTATTGATTTGTTGGCTTTGGAGTTGTTGATGTGGTTTATAATCACATAAAACACAAACAAAATTTCTACAACAAAAACCTATCTCTCTTGAAAGACTTCAAATTCAAATAGAACTCGCAATCCCAAGGCTTCAATCATCAGATCTTGACATACTATAGGTTTACTCAAGGATCGTTGTATTTGTTGTTTACACAAAGGGACTTATGTAGGATCTTTACTCACTAGAGATGGAAATTAACAAAGTATTTGACTGGATTTACAGGATTTATCACTTATTCCATACAATCAAGAGTTATTTCAACAGATTTTACAACGTAAAAGATAACTTTGATCAATTCTTATAAAACTGCTTAAAGATTTTCACAAAGTTGAAATAATTTTGTTATTTTCTCAAATTCAAAAGTATTTAAAGGGATTTACTTGACTTCTTTCAAAGATTTTCAATTACGCTCTCACTTTTAAAGGATTTCATAAAAAAAAAGAAAAAGATAGGGAGAGAAGAAAAAGGCCTAAGAAACTTAGTTTCCAGTAATCACACGTATACTGTAGACAACCATGTTAATAAATAATTATATTGTGATCGACCGTACTAATTAAATAAAGGTTGTAGTCGGTCGTAATCGGAATAGATAATAATAGTTTAAATAATACATGCACAGTTTAAAGTAAAAGTTGGATTAGTTGTCGGGCAGGTAGTTAGGAAGAGTTGCCAACGGTTGATATCTCAACCAAGCTTGGCCATCTATATATGTATCTTGTCATTTGTAGTCGGAGGGGCAATTGCTATGTATTATAGAGATACTTCATGAAATCAATCAATCCATTGTGCTATGCAATTACTCTTATGATTGTTCTGTGATTCAAATGTGATTCATATTCTAGTATGTGCATTATGTTTGTGAATTATTCTCGTTTACTCCAGTAGTACATTGAACACTACCCAGTGAGTAAACATTTGGCGCTGTTGCCTGAGCGGACTAGGGAATCACTCATCGTGGCGGCGTAATGGGTCTCCCGGCAAACAATCCCGTGAATAGCAATGAGGAAAGGGAAGACCTATTGACTGAAGATCTTATCAATATGTGGAAGATATCCTTACGAGATCACGTATGAAGGGAATCCCGCAGGCGGGAGATCCTTGAGGAAGTTATCTGGGATAGGTTGGAAGTGAACGACGAGGTGGATCACCTCCTAAATCGTATGCCCAAATTGCTGGCCCGTCATTTCATTATCCTACAAGACCTTCGAAAAGAAGAGGATCGGGAACGCTGAAGGGAGCAAATACTGCAGCGCTACAAAGAGAGAACCAAATGAGAAGAAGAGGAACGAGACACTAGTCGAAGACGTATGTCCGGTGGCCAACAATGATCTCCTGAACAATTTTTAATGCCCGTACGGCCGAACAAAGACAAGAACCGAGTACCTGGCGGGCATGAGACTCAAGAGAAGGTTCGGCAATCACTCAGGCTGCAGGAACAAGAAAACCGGCGAAGAAGACTAAAGAAAGTTGGTAAGGAATTTGATGAGGATCTAATTGAAATAAACCAGAGTATTAAAAGAACACATGAGAATCTGAAGAGAATAGACACATCTATTGGAAGAGCACATCAAAGTCTGGTTGGAGGGACGAAGGATCCTGTTGTGACCTTTTCACACATCGCCCCATTCAAAATGGGGACCCCTAATTTTTGCTCCATTCTGGTCTTTTGGCTTGGGTTTTTGTCTCTCTCTCTCTCTCTCCGTCTCTTTTTTGTCTACCTTTTCTGGGGATTTCTCCGCCGTTGAGCTTAGACGTGAATTTGGTCGAGTTTGAAAATTAGGGTTTCCATCTTTCCTGGTCAGTCTGAAATCGAATGAAGTGAATAAATTGAAATATGAGATTAACGCTGTTGTCAATGTGCTTCTAGCAAGCTACCATTGAAATTTCATCAGATTTTGACTACTTACTATTTTTAGTAAATGTATAATTCTAGGCGTTTCTTCAGCATTTTTGAAGTTTTAACACTCACACTGCATTCAGAACACATCAGGCTACTCACTGGCAAAATTTGAGATGAAACTGGTAACTTTCTATTTTTAGCAGTCCAGCTTCCGGAGAAGATTTCAGGGCTAAGATGCAGAATTTTTCAATGCATGTCTGGAGATTCCTTCGGGTTTTCAGAGACCTTTGCAGTGGTATAACATGCAAAATGAGATAACGACTTTCAGAGTTCAGCCTTCAGAGGCTATTTTTAGGGTTTGCATGTCAGGGTTTTCTTTGCATGTCGGCATATTCTTTATGGGTTTTTCGAGAGCTTCGCAATGATGTGACATGCAAACGGAGATGGTCACTCAGTAAGGAACTTGCTATTTTTAGCAGATGCTTCCCGGCAACCGCCTCCCAGCACTTCAGAATCACGAGCTAATCGCTATGCAATAGAAACAAGAACAAACAGAGGTCATTCAATATGCATGCAGAACAAATTAGGGTTTCCAGCTTCGGGGCCTGAAAAGAGGGGTAAAAAGTTAGAATTTTTGAAAACCGGTGTAAACCACCGCGATCAACATCCTTCAAGCTATCTGCTGGTAAAATTTGAAGTCAAACGGAGCACTTACTATTTATAGTAAGTCATTTTGGAAACAGGCTAAAAATAACAAATCAGTTGCATGCGCCGATATCGATAGGCAGGTCACGTGGTGAGGAGCACCCCATTCGAATTTCAAGTCAATCTGAGCTGTGGAGATATCAGAAGCAAGCAGTTACTATTTATAGCAAATCACCTTCAGAAATGGGCTAAAAATAGCAGGCCAACTAAAAATAGCAGTGTCAACAGGGTAACAAGGTCGTGAGGATGCAGTGTTTGAAATTTCAAATCGTTCTGAGCTTCAGAGATGCAAAAATCGAAACTTACTATAAATAGTAAGGCACGGAGAAGCTAGCGAAAACGAGGAAAAAAGTGGCTAAGTCTGGAACTTCATCCTGCAACTACTTGGAAGTGCGCCCAAGTTGATGAAGAAGCATGGATAAAATTCTAAATCCAAAACTCATCCTCATGCTTAGCCAAAATGCGCCCATGGAGCATGAAAGTCAAAGCGGTCAATGTTTTTCATCCTGTAGCTATGGCTAAATGCGCCCAACACAAGGTAAGAGCATAAAAAAAATTCTAAGTATTGGTGTTCGTCCACCTCCTAGGCCAAATGCGCCCATGGAGCATGAAAGTCAAGGAAAGTCAAAGTTCTTCATCCTGCAGCTATGCTAAAATGTGCCCACCTTGAGAGTTGATAGCAAAAAATTTCTAAGTGTTGAATATCCTCCACCACCCCCTAAATGCGCCCATCCTGCACATAGGTGGAAATGTGCCCAAAAAGCAAGAGGGTCAAAGGAGTCAAAGAAATTCGTCCTCCTCACCCATCAAAATGCGCCCAAAGTTCAAAGAAGTCAACAAGTCAACAAAAGCTTGTCCTCCTCATATGCCTAAATGCGCCCAAATGGGGCCATGTGAGGACGAAATAAGGAAGTTGAAGAGTCATCCTTCATGCAAGCCAAAATGCGCCCAAGTTGAAGAGAGTAAAAGTGAATGTAGGGTGGCGAATAAGGTAAAGGGTGAAGTGAAATACTCCAAGGCGTGGTGAAAACAAGGTAAATGCTAGGCGTGGTTATTATTCTTCTTCAAGTGCTATGTGCGCCCAAGGTGGTAAGTGCCAAGGTGTTAGAAAATATTGCCATGGGTGAATAAAATGCTAAGCGTTGAGAGCTTGTTTCTCTTCACACATGATGCGCCTAGGGTGGTGAGTGAAAAATAAAAGGCGTTGGAATTTTAAATTTAAATATCTTTCAAGTGTGAAATAAAATGCAAGGTGACGAATAAAACAAGGTTGCTAGGCGTTGGAGTTCCAAAATAATAGAATTTTTCCTAAGGCATTGAGGATGATGGAAGTAAAATATGATGTGCTTGCAGGAAGATCTTCTAAGTGAAATAAATTTTTCTCACAGGTAAAGTGATTGAGTTGAATATAAAATTTTCCAAGGAAAAATTTTCAAAAAGTTCTCAAGATGATTTAAAATTTTTCTAAGGAAAAGTATTTTCTTCCTTAGAAAATACGCCTAGACCCAAGGTGGTGAAAATTCTCCCTGAAGCACGAGCAAATCTTCCAGCGACGGAGTCAAAATATTGGCCTTGCAGGATTGATAAATTTTTTTCAAGTCAGAGCAACGGGATGTTCACAGAGATGAAGAACGGATTTAAATTGGTGGAGTAATATTTTTCAAAGGTTTAAAAATTTAAAATTTTAAATGAACCCGTTCGTCGTGTACCCATGGATTCATCACGTTTCAGACAAAATTTTCTTTTGGGTACTAAACGTCTGTGATGAGGAATGGATTTCTATGTCTTCCACACTTCGCCAACGCTTTTTGGGTGAAGAATTTAATCAGTGCTCAAATTGTGAAATTTTCCTAAAAAAAATTTAAAATCTTCTAAGGCAAATTTGAATAAAACGATTTTTGAAAGGAAAATTCTTCTAACGATGAATTCGAAATGAGTCGCCTAGATGATTTTAATCCAGTTCTTCACAGATGAGTTTTCCAGAGCCGAAGAGAAGTAAAATTCGAATTCAGGTGACAGAGCTCCGGCTGGTGAATTAAAAGATGAATTTAAATTAAAAAAATTTGAAAGTGAATTTGAAATGTGGCAGTCAAAGTTGAACTTCTAGAAGGTTGAGATTCTCAGACAAGTGTCGAAAATGCCAGAGAGGGAAATTCAAATGAAGTAGTGGGAATTTAATTCACTGGCTATACTTAGCCTCTTCTAGAATTCAATTTTTGCTATAAAATTGAGAGGTTATTCACTTCTTTTCCACAGCTGGAGAGAGTTCAATTTGCTCTGAGTTTGGAATTTATGAGTGCTGAGGACTGAAGCTTGAGAAGTTCAAAATTTTGCTGAGGACTGGAGAGTTTGCTGAAGGCTAAAATTTGTGAGTTGCTGGAGCTGAGAAAGTGCGCACTTGCTAAGTTATTTGCTGATTGAAAGGTGCGAATTTACTTGACTTGTTGCTGAAGCTCGATTTGTTGCTAAAGTTTGAAGTTGCTAGTGCAAGTGAGGGAATTTCGATTTGAAGAAGATCATATTGCTGAAGTTGAGAAGGACGACTTGAATTTGTTGCTGAAGTTCAAATCTGAAGTAAATGATTGTTGAAGGAGTACGAATTTTCAAAGAGTGAGGTTACTAAAATCTGAAGCTGCTGAGGAGGTGCGCACCTACTAAGTCTGAAATTTCCTGAAAGTGCGAACTTGCTGATTTGAAGCTTGCTAAGTGATTGAAGCTCGAATTTGTTGAAGAAAGAAGTTGAGGTTTGCAAACGAGAAATAACATTGCAACTTCTTGAAGTCGACTGGCAGCCCTACAAAGTATTTTATTTATTTTTCTAAGTTAAATTGCTGATGAATGTTTATTGTCCTACAGATGGCTGAGGCAAGGGCTACTGGCAAAGATAACAACGGTGCATCCAGGAAAGCAGTTATAAAGAAACTGAGCAAGACATTTATGCCAGAATTGAAGTTCACTTCAAAGTTGGGCAAGCTGACAAATACGAACTTGGGCTCCATCAACCTAGAGACTTTCAAGAACAGAATGTTGGGGATTGGTAGTCATCGACCTTCGACCACTTCGCACAACATTGTTCGAAGCGGATTATATGCAGCTGCTGGTTTCCCACCAGCCATTCAGTGTTTGGAGCTGATGATGGAGTGCGCCAACTGCTATGAGAAAGATCACAGGTCAATCATGTCACCAGATGGACAAGTGCTCGCCAACCTCACTCCTGCCACCATTGGTGAAGCCTTCAGAATTTCAATGCATAGGAATATGATTTACAAGTCCATGGAACGAGCTGAGCAAATGTATGCTTCTGCATACGAGAGATGCACGGAGACGATCAATACTCATTGGATGAGCAATCCCAAGCCTTCTCGTACAAAGTTGCCGAGACAAATTATAGCAGATAACTTGAAGCAGGAGTACTGTGATCTCATTATGATGCTAAGTCGAGTTGGTGGTTGCCCATAGTCATTTATTTTTGAGCCATGGATGTTCTACTACATCAACCTCCAGAGCCGCCTCAAGCTCATGCTGGAAGTTTGTATCAGTAGCAGTCTCCTCATCTTCCTCCTATTGATCATCTCTAGTGGGCGCATTAACACTTTGGCCAACTGACTCTCTCGGTGGTGGCTGATTTTCCTCATGTAATTCTTGCTCCTTATTCAATGCATTTCTCTGATCAGCAAATAATGAAACCTCCTGTATACTTGGAGAACATGTCTCCAGTGGCGTGGGTGACTCAATCACAACTCTCAGAGGCTCTGGTTGAACAGGCTCCGATCGAACTGGCTCCTTCCTTCAAGATTCTGGACCCTGGGTAATCTGTTTCTTCCTGCTGGTAGTGGGTGTCCTATGATCTCCCATCAAGTTGTAAGTCAAAGGAATTGACCTACTCTTCAATCTGCTCACATGCCTCTCAACCCATGCTCTGGTGAAAGTCATGACCGGAATGCAAAGCGTGTCCAAATCAGCTATCTCTGGCTCTGACCAATCTGGGGGTGGAAGTGGCGTGTCTCTCACTACCTCATAATCTAGATGGAGAACATTCATGTCCTCATCCACCTGGTCTGGTACTAGAATAATTTCACACTCCCTGATCATACCCAATGGTAGCCTCGAAAACATTCTTTTCCTGACTTCAGCCTCATCTGATGCACTAGCCCAGTAATCCCCAATATCCACCTTATGCTTGAACTCTTCTGATAGTATCCATCTGATATTGTTGTGTGGGTCATAATGTTGTCTGTTGGTGTGATAAGAAAAATGAAAGAACTGAAGCTCATTTTCAGCTTCTCTGGCTGCCTAAAGTGAAAGACACACCTCATCTGAATTCCCCATAACAATCAGGAAATCAATTCCTCCTTTCTTCTTTCTTTTCTGAATCTTATCATAGGAAACAAGTTGCCTAGATATCTCTAACATCAAGATTCTATTGGTTGGGCACTTAGGCAATCTATATGGGTACGAAGAAAAACCTTGCAGCCTGATGTAAGAAAATTTTGGAAACTGAACAAACCAGCACCCATACCTTTCTATCAACTCCTGAGCTTCCTGTTGATGCGGTTTTTGTGACCATACCAAACAGCAGAAGAACAAAATAGTTTGGGGCTACTCCGTTCTCTCTTGATCAAAGTATTCCATGCGCTAAGATTGCGAGAAAGTTCGCATGTTCAACTCCAAGGTTCCTTTAGTGCGAATAGACCCAGTTTGGTTGATGTGTATTGCTGTGTTCGTACGAGGGGACTTACACAATTGTTCAGATTTCTTGCAGTCAGCAGCTAATATATGATTTTGAAGGGGAATTCTTACGTGTATGATTAGGCAATGTGGTCTCTCTCCTAAAACTAATAAGAAATATGCGGAAAGTAAAGGGGAAAGGGCCTAAGAGATTTATATCCTATTCTAAATGCAAGGTATGTGGGGCTTCGTTTCAATAGACTTCAACCGGATTTCACCTAGCCTCCGTCGGACAGCCTCAGTAAAATCGGTGCAATCTTCAAAGGAAACGGCGAAAGATGTTCAAGTTATAATTTAACATACATACACCATCAGAACAACGCATATAAGTATGTAAACCACAACCGAAGTTAAACACAAAATAATCTCCAGTCGACCACGCAAGGCAAACTTATCATCAACAAGCCGCTAGTGGTATGGAATAAAGTGAAGCTATCTAAATGAAACACCACACACTGAAGTAAGCTACTTGCATGAATTTAATCTACTTGGATACGAAAGGAAGAAGAAACCTTGCTAGCATTTCATGACAAGACGAATTCCATCATCAATGAAAAGATCTATTATCATAAAATGTGTTACACAACAATCTCTTCAAAAGTTTTCAAAGGGAAAACTTTCTCTCTTCTCCAAATTATGCAAAATGCTCTACAATACTACACTATCTAACTCTCTCACTGTCTACTCTGATTCTAACTTTCTAATCTTCTAATGCTACTCTGATCTAATGAATTACAAATGAGGGGGACTCCCCTTTTATAGCTAGCCCAATCCCAAAGGACGGCTAGGGTTACAATCAATAGTGGCCAGAATCGTGCCACCTCAGCCCTAACCCTAAAAACTACCAGAATAGGGAGTGGTACATTAAATGAATCAAAGATTCCCACTCACTCCCAAAAATAGAAAATGCAATAAATGCTCCACATTCAATCTTCTAGAAGATCCTCGTCCAGTAGTGTGTTCCCATTGGCCTTCTCTCTGACTGCCAACTCCACAAATCTGCTAAGTACGGCCTCAACCTCATGAACTGAAATAGGCGGAACACAATCCAACTGAAATTCTAATACCGTGACTGAATGCTCGTGCCTCGTACAAGATTTTCTCCAAGCAGTTAAGGAGTCCTGCGTGTTCTGGATCAAAGTGGAGAATGTAGCAGTATTCTCAAAGTCATCCTGTACAAAGGTCTTAACATCTGCGAAGAAGGGAACCAGCAAACCCCTCAAATTATCAAAACTTACTTCATCTGGATTCAGCCGCCTAGCAAATATGGCCCCGAAAGTGTTCTGAACTCCATCTATAATATTGGCCATAGCCCTGTGTACCTTGGCCGAATCCGCCTGTGCTGCATCGAAGAAGCCACGCCCCGTGATAGCCGAAGAATACCACCGAGAGAAATCATATCGGTCATTCGCCTGAATGACACCTCCATCAATCAGCAACTGCAATGGCA